>PVIH01008243.1:0-92725 GCA_004025045.1 Sigmodon hispidus | reverse complement strand
TCCCTTTCGGGGATTCCACCATTATCTTCACTGTTCCTGTAAAGTCTGGGTCTATTATGCCTGGGAGAACTCTAAGGCCTCGTAGTGTTGAGGATGATCGCCCTATCAACAAGCCCATGGTGTCAGGCTCCAGAGGCCCTGTAAAGTCGGACTCTATCACCTGCACCCCCATTTGAGGGGTTAGTATGAGTCTGGTGGTAGCACGGAGGTCCAGCCCTGTGGAGCCCGTAGTGGTTCTCCATGGTCCTTCAGGTGGCACAGGGTTGGCCACCGTTTCAGTAATTGGCCCTCGGCCTGGTCTGTCACTGCCCCATATATTTGCAGGCCCTGAGGACGGGGTCCCACAGCCTGTTTTTTGTACAGGCCCCTGCTTGTTGGTAGTCAATGGACTGTCCTTCTGCATCCCTAACTGAGCGGCACTCATTTGCCCAATGCCTCCCCTTCAGGCATTTGGGGCATAACCCAGGCTGTATGAGGCATGGCTCATCCCTCCTTGCGCCATTTCCTTGGTCAGGGCAGTTCCGCTTTAAGTGGCCTATTTTACCACATCGGAAGCAAGCTCCTGAGGCCCCTGCATTGTTCCCCCTTTTCTTGGTGAGTTGCACCACGGCTGCAGCTAACCCTGCATTGGTCAGCGGGCCTTCTAACTCTTGGCATACCTTCATCCATGCTTCAAGTCCCCTATTTTTATAAGGAGTAATGGCAGCTCGGCATTCCTTGGTACACTGTTCATATACTAGCTGCTTAATCAAAGGCATGGCAGTGTCAGGATCACCAAAAATGCACCTGCAGCCTCCACTAGTCTGGCCACAAAATCAGAAAAAGGCTCAGTGGGTCCTTGTAGGATCTTAGTAAGGTTCTCACTCACCTCTCCTTTATTTGGGAGAGATTTCCAGGCTTTGATGCCAATTTTATTGATCTGCTCATAGACTTGTGCAGGGTAGCCTGTCTGCTGATTAGCAAAACGACTCTGTCCGAATAGCATGTCCCTATCCCATGTCTGGTTCCCAGCTGCCTGGTTTGCTGCCACTTCCTCATTTGCGAACTCAATCAAAAATGATCTCGAGTCTAAATATTGTCCTGGACTAAGGCATGTTCTTGCAAGATTGCTCCAATCATTGGGTGTCATGCAGTGTCTACTCAATGCCTCCACTTGTGCCAAAGTGAAAGAGGCAGTAATGCCATAAGTTCTTACTGATTCGGCCAGTGACTTAATTACTTTAAAATCCAGGGGCTCTTCATAACGATTCCTCTGGGGATCTTGGAATACAGGAAATGCTGACACCAGTTTCTGTCTCACTTTACTCCATACTGCAGGGTTAAAGGACCAATTGCGGCAGCTAAAGCCACCCCCTCCATCTGAGTAAGCTGGGGGAGTGGATGGCAGAGGGCCACACTACCCAGGAAGCAAGCGCTCCCTAGGGGCTAGCCTCTTTTCCCTCTCTCCCTTTTTTGAAACCAATTTCTTAGTTTCTCTTTTCTTTCCTGACTCCTTTGACCTTGATAGGTCTTCTTCAGAATTACTGCTCTCAAGGTCCAAAAGCTGAAGATCCTCTAAATCTGAGTAAGTGTTTCCCCCGGAATCTGATACTTCAGTTCTAGGGCTTCTCACTTCTTCACTGCTCGCCCCATCAGATCTTTCCTCTCTTAATTGTTCTAAAGCAGCCTGACCCCCTTCAATTGCCTCACAGCACCTCTGATCATCCAAACAATCTCAAATCACCCTCCAAATGGTTCTCACGCCTTGCTTTAGAAATCCCTGCTCATAGGCAAAGTCTAAATCTCGCCCTAACTTCTCCCAGGAGGACACCGTTAGACTGCCTATAACAGCAAACCATGGAGCTGCAATGTCACATTCCTTTAAAAATCTCTCTAATGTGCTTTCCTTAATTTCCAGACCTTTGGTTTGTAACAGCTCCTGTAGAGCTAGAAAAATTGGATGTGAGGTAGAATTACCCATCCTTTTATATCCCTGATCTTACTTTCAGAATTTTCTCAAAGCCTCAATTTCACTTTCTCTATTCCTGCTCTGCTAAACAGCCCCAATTTCAGCTTCCCAATTCCTGCTGCATGTCAGCAGCAATGAGAGGTTACGCTCGCTTGTCAGCAAGCTCCCTCTCCTCCGTCTTTCCCTACAGACGGAGCTCTGCCCGCTATAACCGAGGATCCCAATTACCTGGGACTTACCAGTATACCCCCTGACGGTGGAGAGTTCTGGATCCCGTTGTCCGTCAGAGCGATTCCCCGAAGCAATTCCCTGGTACGGACCACCAGTTGTCGCGCCCAACCTCGCAGGCAAGGAAAAACTCGACTCAGCATTCTTCTCTCCAGCCATTTTATTCAGGACCTTTGTACAATCTTCTGAATCTTCTCTCCCTGGGGGGAAGTCTGCTCGTGGCTAAATACCCTCTGGGCCTCCAACCCCAGTAAGCTACATGGACATCGCCCATAGGTCCTAGGACGTGGAAGCAAGCCACCATCCTCACCTACAGCCAAATAAGGAGTTGTTTACTCTCGAGAGCAGTAGCCCTCGGAGGGCTGAAGGCGGAAACCGGCGCCATCTTTAGGGAGCAGTACAATGCAGCTCCCTACATCTAGATGTTGATGATTTGGCTTGGCTGGTGACCCCAAGCATCCATGATTATTTTTCTCCAATTCTACACTCAGCACCAGTATCAAGATTGTAAGAATATCTAGATTTTTCTGTGGATGCTAAGGATCCAAACCCAAGTCTTAATACTTGTTTAGTTAGCATTTTACATGCCGAAATATCATGTCAGCCTCATCACTGATTATTTTGCAAACAGTGTTTTCATGTGTTCTTTTCTCTTTGCTTAAAGTGGATGCTCAACTGATCTGCCATGGGAATTTTTGTCCTTTTTGGGGAGGGAATGGGGGAATGGGGAGGAGGGAGGCTAAGGACTGAAGGGGAGGGACTGGGAGGGGGAAGGGAGGGAGAACAAGTGAATACATGAATACAAAAGAATATTTTATAAATAAAAATAAATAATAAAATTTAAAAAAAAACAAACAAATGAAATTATGAAAATTGTAAATATATGTATGGAGCTAGAAATGGTAATTCTTAGTGAGCTAATACAAAATTAGAAATTTTAATGTAGCATGTTTTCACTTATTTGTAGATATTAGCTTTGTATCCAATACAAGTGCAAACTCAAATACCCATAGATGTTAAGAAATTAACAAGAGGTTATGGAAGATTACATAGTATTAGAGCTATGTCATAATGGTAAAAATGTATACATATAAAAATGTATATATGATTATGTGCTTTGTAATAAGAATATTTTTAGAAGGCATCATTATTGAGTGTCAGATTTCATTGAATACATTTAGTTGGGTTATCAATTAAAAAGAAAGAATCACAACTATTTCTTCCCTCCATTTATGTAGCATTGTTCTTGCATCATCATAGCTTTCCTCAGTAAAGCAAGCCTATTTAGAAATAAAAGGAGATCTTATTATAGCATACTCTTTCTTTTGACAAGTACTCCTTGGCAGAACAAATTTAAATTCAATATTCATTATTAAGGAATGTGGGAACTTTTACAGTGAACAGTGCCTTATCTAAAGAGTAAATTTACTAGACTTATCTAACACAACAAGTGAATAAATCTTCTCTCCTTAGGCATAGTAAAAACCACATGGGCTATGATGATGTTGTGATTAGCTGGTCTCTGAAAATTCAGTTGGTATTATTTTCCAGAATGTTAAGAAATTTTCAGACATATGTAGTGCTTAGAAACAGGTATAAAGATTTCTCACATGCAAGCTTATTATAGGCCAGCAATTATTGCCTGATCATAAATATGAAGATGATCTTGAGCTTGACTCTTGTTGCTCTAGGTGATGTTTAGCACAGTAGCAGGTATTATTTGAATCATTGGAAATCTCCTAGTATCTACTACAAAATTTTTATGTTGCAAACAATTATGGCCTTCCTTATTGAACATATGAGGGTTTCTATAAGTTACACACAAATACTAATCCCTAAATTTGTAACTTGAGAGAATCTTTCTTAACTAAAGTTTGGTCTACAATCTATAATATATTGAGAGTACCCAGAGTATGTGTAAGTGTGTGTGTGTGAATATGTGTGTGTGTGTGTGTGTATTTTAGCCAAATTGACAGGTGTAAGGTGATATCTCAAAGTTGTTTTAATTTGCATTTCTCTGATGGCTGAAAATGTCGGGCACTTTTTCAAGTGCCTTTCAGCCATTTGTAATTACTTTTTTAGTTTTGAACCCCATTTTTTGATTGGGTTATTCAAGGTTTTAGGCTCTAGTTTCTTGAGTTCTCTATACATTTTAGAGATCAATTGGGACCTCCTGAAACTGAGAAGCTTCTGTAAAGTCAAGGACACAGTCAATAAGACAAAATGGCAGCCTACAGAATGGGAAAAGATTTTCACCAACACTACAAGAGATGTATTATCTTTTTATTTTTTGCTATGCCAGGAATTAAATCCAAGCCAGCTATTTACATTTAACTCTGTCACTGTACAGAATCCTTAGACTTAAAAAAATAAAATAAATTTAACTAAGGATTATTCTTCTATGTAGAAACGCTCCTACTAGTGAAATAATGGCAGAAAAAAATGTTATTTTTTTAAATTTCTCAATTTAAAAAGCTGGTTAAAAAAAAAACCAATGTTTTATGAAAGACAGAGCATATAAACAATTTGTCAACAAACTTCTTTATTTTTTTAACAGAAATATCAAGGCATTGAAATATTTCTTTCTATAAGCACCTGTCAAAAGTCAATGGAGAAATAGAAGAATACAAAAGCAGATGGTTGGTTACTATTTATAATCTTAATGACTTCGATGAGTTGCTAAAAACTATGCTGCACTTTGTAAAGACTGACAGAGATGCACATTCTAGATGATAACACATGGGAGGCCCATAGAAAAGTTTAGAAAGACAAAATTCTTTCTGTAGACATTATTTTTTTAAGACATAGTGTCTTATTATAGCCCATTGGTCACCATTAAACACTAGATATAGCTTTTGTCTCCTTACGTTGGAGAGAGAAGTTGTAAGGGATGATGGCTTACAAACACCTTAAATTACTGAGATGGAATTTTAAATTTTGCTAAAATGAATACAACACAACTCACTGTAAAAAGCTGTGCTGTGGGAGTATGCTCTTGTACACTGTATTTGTTATTCATATTTGCCTAATAAAACACTATTGGTAACTAGCTAAGCAGGAAGTAGAAGAGGAGCTACTAGACTAGGAGAATTCTGGGAAGAGGAAAGGCAGAGTACAGATGCCAGTCAGAAGAAGAGAAAGGAAAATGATAATGTTGCACTGAAGCAAAGGTACCGAGGAATGCAACTAAAGATAATAGAATCATGAATCAATTTAAGAATAAGGACTAGTCAGTAATATGCCTGAACTAATGGCCCAGCATTTACTATAAAATTAAGCTTCCAGATTAATTAATTAAAGTGGCCAGGGGACAGAGAATGGAAGAGGCATTCTGCCATGGGTCTAGGCAGAACCAAGTAACTTCCAACTACAATCAATCCTTAGTAGTCTAGTTGATTTGTTTGTTTGGTTAGTTTGTTTTTGTTTTGTTTTGTTTTTTGTTTTGTTATAATAGGGCAAAAGAGTTTTCAAAGAACTAATGTACTGGCCAATGTATTTATTATATGATCACCAACATTTATTAGCTACAAGTAAGAATATGAGTAAAAGGAATAAGACTATCCCATTGCTCTTACAGCTCTCTGAAATACAAAATATAAATTGATGTAATTTGCAAAATTTTAAGGGTTAAATTGTTTTTTTAGGTAAGAATACAAACAAGAGAAAGGTTAAATGTTTAATTCAAGGTCACATGGATAGATGCTGTATTGGGAGCAGATGCTTATTATGTTTTATTCTTGAGATCCTGTCTATTTTTGCCACACTGACTCTTAGAACACATAAACTGACAACTCTCAGGATGAATCTGAAGCCGATAAAAACAATTCCAAGAAATGGTTTTCAAATGTGTAACAATCATTAGCCAACAAGAATATTGGCAACTATCAATTTTTTTTTCTGTTTAAACATTTAGAAGTTGACTTTAACCACATTGAACTAAGAGAAATCAGTTTTTATTTCACAGAACTGTAATTTTCACTTATGTTTCTGAAAGCATGGTGAGCTCTGCACAAAACAATTTCCCTTCTTTAAATCTTGCTAATCTACTTTAAACTAGGCCTGAGTTACATATATCATCTCAACTGCTGGGATCACATACAGACTTCCTAGGCTAATCTCTTCAAAGGGCATTTTCCTTAGCCCAGGAGAACTGCACAGCATGGGACTTACAGAATCTAGCAGACTTCTAGTTCATTTATAATTTAGCTGTTATTCTAAGACTAGAGCAGGGAAGGCCTCATCGAACTATCTCCAGCTCTTTGCTGGGAGCCTGGCTTCTCTCTGTAGCACTTTAATAACTGATGAAATTCAGGATGCTGTTTATACAGCAAAGATTAACTGAGATGTACGTCAGATACCTGCAAAAGAAACAGAAAATAGCCTTGATAGTGACACATTGAGTTTTCAAGGTGTATCTCTGATATTTGTTGATTGGAAAGCTACTAAAAACACAATTCTCTTTTGTGTTTCTGAATCCAAGTTATTTTTAGTAAAAAGAAAGATTCACACTATTTGAAGAGCAACAGAGCATACAACTCTATTTTAGATCAAGCATTTGGAACTTAACCATGTTTAGCTTTTAGCAAGTATTTATAAGATGTCATTATGAATAAGTTGAAGTACTTAAGCAATAACAATGAGCATAATTCTCTTTAACAATTTTACATAAATCCACAACTGAAAGAAGTTTGCAAACCATAGCTTGACATTTTTTTTTCTTAAAACAAACAGCCTACACATGTACATACATTTCAGAAAAACAAAGAAATCTGTTTTGTTCAAGAAGTTGAAGAATATTAATAGAAAATCTCATTTGCCTGTAAAAAATGCAAAGACTCTGTAGCTATGTGACTAAATCCAACAACATTTCAATGCAGATGGATTTTTATTGTCTTAGGTGTTAAAACCTTGGAAACCTGACATTTATGATTCCTTGAAGTCCCTCCAGTTCATATGGTAACTCAGAGGAACGCACACCCATTACCAAATTCCACAGGCCTCTGTCAGAAGTAACCCATATATAGGGTTCCAATTTTCATTCCCTGCCTCTGAAAAAAAAAATAGGACAAGCTTATGCAACAGCAATTTTTCTTCAGTTACAACATCATATCACTACTCACTACTTCCTTTTCCATCTTCTTTATTTATTTTATTTGTTGAGTATTCTCAAGTTTGTTATAAAAATAGATATATTCATACAAAAATAAAAGATTAAAAAAAATCAAAATATACAACATAACACTAGAACAGAGAATTATTTATGTGATGAAAATAAAAAAAAGAAACAATTCTTTAGTTTTTGTACTAGATATTGTTGTGCCCAAGTTCAGATCCCCAAAGAGACCACTAAAGAAAGGAGAAGTCCAAAATGCAACAGCAAGGTAAATACAAGCCATGACAGGGAACCCAGTCCAGCTCTTACAAGATCAGGAGGGGCTCCTGAGGGGAGTTTAACAGCCACTTTTAAAGTGAAAAACCACAATTTGGGTTTACTCTAATACAAGGTTGTATGCTGAGAGCTAATCTGGGGAATTTCTCCTTGAATCTGGGCCCAGGAATGATGGTGGTGTATTTTGACTAGAGTATTTAGTGGTCAGATAGCAGGGACAGGTTGGTATGGATTCTGCAGTCAGAACTTAGATCGTGCTGCCCCTCGGTCAACAGCAGTTTCTCTAGGAACTGGGTGAAGGACTCTGTCTGCCTTAGTTCTGTACAGTTCTCTAAAATGACAGACTCCTTTTAGTCCTGGACCCACCTGGATCATCCAGGTGTCCAGTTCATTCTCTCTTAGAACTGGGCAAGCCTCTGCCAGAAATGTGGAACTGAAATATTTTACCTCTATGGCTACTAGAATACAAAATGGCAATTCTTGAGCTAAGCTTACTCTCTTAAATATAAAATACTTACTTTCCTTCTTTATTAAAAATAAGGGTTTTTCTTTCTTCTTCACACAATATATTCTGATTACAGTTTCCTGTCCCTCTTCTCCTTCCAGTTCTTCATGCACTATGCCAGCCCAGCCCCATTTTGGATCCACTCCCTTCCTGTCTATCTTTAAAAAGCAAGTAGGCTTTTTAAGGGATAATAATAAAATAAAACATGAATTATCACATCAAAGTTGCACAAGACAAAAAAAGCAAAAAAACTCCAAACAAACAAACAATATCAAAACAAAGCAAAACAAAACAAAAAATGGAGGCAAAGAGCTCAAGAAAAGGCACAAAATTTAGAGACCCACTAGTTGGCACCCTCAGGCACCCCATAAAAACACTAAACTGGAAGACATGATATATGTGCAATTGATTGGCTGCAGACCTGTGTAGGCCCTCTTTGAGCTTATATAAGCTTTTCTCATGATGATTTAGAGAACCTTGTTTGGTTTGTTTTTGTTTTTGTTTTTTGTATCCTCTAGTCCCTCTAGTTCTTACACTCTTTCTGCCTCCCCTTCCAAAGTTACCTGAACACCACACCCCAGGGAAAGGATTAAAAAGACACATTCTATTTAGGGCTCAGGATCCCACACTCGACATAATATCTGGCTGTGGGTCTCTGTATTTGTTCCCATCTGTTGCAGGAAGAAGCTTTTCTAGTGATGTCTGAGCACAGTACTGCTCTATGAGTATAGCAGATTATCTATAGGAGTCAATTTTTTGGCTAATGTTATTATCAGTATTATCATTTTAGACTAATAATATACCCTAGGTACATGTACTATCTGTTCTTTGTTTCTTGGTAATCCAAGTAGTGCCAGTTATGGGTTCCATCTGGTGAAGCAGACTGTAAGTCAAATTAGTAATTAATCAGTTACTTACACAATCTTTGTACCACCATTGATCTAGCATATTTTGTGGACAGTACACCACTGTCAATGAAAGGGTTTGTAGCTAGAATGGTAGTTATATTTCTCTTTTGGTAATCAGCTAATTATCTCCTGTATCAAAGTTGCTAGAACATAGGAGTAAAGGCTCTATTAGACACCAGCTTGAATTCTCCATATTCAGTGAATTGTGTAGGTGTATTCAGCACTGGGGTCTTGTTTTCAGTTTGTGGAGAACAACCTATAGTCTTAGTAAAAGGCTGATTTGTTTGAAGATTCTCAGGGAACCCCTTTGGCCAAGAACTTAATTTGATCTAAACCAATCCTGTGGCTGGAAACTTCATTTAGTGACAAGAGATGCCCAGTTGAGACTTATCATCTCTATCTATTATTTGCTCATTTCGATAAGACTACTCTCATATATGGGTCTATTTTAGGAAGCTACTGTACTGAGTTTGCATACCTTCCCTCAAATGGCCTTTAATTTTAACTGTCTCTCCCTGTATCTTTTCCCTCATCCTTTCTCCCCTCCAAATTCCTACATGTTATTTTTGATCTAGTCTCCCATCCATTTATACCCAACTATTTCATTTCTCCTTCCTAAGGAAATCTATATATAACTCTTAATCTTTTTGTTGTTCTACTGATTGTAGCTTTTTAAGCAATGACTTGAGTTTCTATCCACATATAAATGGATATCTGTCAAATTTGTCTTTCTGAGTCTGAGATTATCACTTAAAATGATCTTCCTCCTTCCATCCATTTACCTGAAAGTTTCATGCTGTCATTCTTTTTTAACAGTTGTGTAATATTCCATAGTATAAATATACCTCATTTCCTTTATCCATTTTCCTGCTTAGGAACATCTAGGTTGTTTTCAATTTCTGGTTATTATGAATAGAGCAGCAATGAACATGATTAACCAAGTGTCTATGTAATAATAGGCCAAATCCTTTTGGTATATACACAAGTGTGGTATAGCTGGAGCTTATGGTAGATTGATTTTCATCATTCTGAGAAACTGCCTCACTGACTTTCATAGTAAGTGTATGAATATGCAATCCCACCAGGAATGAATAAGTGTTCCTCTTACTCCACATCTTTGCCAACAGGAGCTGACACTTGCTTTATTGATTTTAGTCATTTTGACAGGTGTAAGATGGAAGCTCAAAGTAATTTTGATTTACATTTCCCTGATGACAAAGGATGTGTAAATTTTCTTTAAGCTTTTACAATCATTTGTGTTTCCTTTATTGAGGATTTTATTTATAACTGTGCCCTAATATTTAGTTGGGCTATTTTTTCTTATCTTGTGTTTTTACTTATTTATTTTGGATATTAGTCTTCTATCAGATGTGGAGCTGCTAAAATCCTTTCCTATTCTGTAGCTGCTGCTTCATCTCATTGACAGTGTCCTTTGCCTTACAGAAACTTTTTAGTTTCAGGAAGTCCCATTTATTGGTTATTGATTTTAGTGCCTGCGCTATTGGAATTCTGTTGAGAAAGTATACTTCTGTGCCAATAAGTTCAAAGCTATTTCCAGTTTCTCTTCTAACAAATTCAGTGTATGTGGATTTCTATTGAGGTGTTTGGTATATTTGGAGTTGGGTTTTGTTTAGGTTATCCTACTTGCCATCCAGTTTCATAGCCTCAAACAACTTCAAATATTTTGAGATTACTTTAACCAAGAAAATGAAAGATTTGTATGATTAAAAACTTCAAGTCAGTGAATAAAGTATTGAAGAAGATATCCATAGGTGGAAAGATCTCCCATGCTTAAAATTGTTAGGATTAATATACTGAAAATGTTCATTCTACCAAAAGCAATCTAAAGATTCAGTGCAATCCTCATCAAGATTTCAACACAATTCTTCACAGATTGTGAAAGAATAATTTCAAGTTTTATATGGTAATACACACACATGATAGCTAATACAATTCTGAATAATAAAAGAACTGTAAGAGGTATCACTATTCACAATGTCAAGTTGCACTGTAAAACTCTAGTAATGAAACAACATGGTCCTGGCACACAAAAGAGACATCTTGATCAAAGGAAACAACTTAAAGAGACAGTGATATTTGCAAACACTGGTGGATACTTGATATTTTATAAAGAAATCAGAAACACACACCAGAAAAAAGAGCATGTTTTCCTTTTTTTCTTCATTAAGTAAAATATTAAACAGAAAATGTTTTAGCAAGTTGGAACAATTTATATAAAAAATGAAGCTTGAAAATATATATATATATATATTCTTGCTATATATATTTGAACATAGAGTACTGGTGTAAGGGGATTGTACAGATACAATACAAATTCTGTTCCATTGTACGTAATTGTCCCTCCTACTGGTTTAATAAAAACGCTGATTGACCAAAGGCAGACAAGAAGTATAGGCAGGGCTACCAGACTAGAAAAACTCTGAAAACATCTCAGAGCAGGACAGAAACACCACAGAGATGCAACAGAGACATGACAATGATATGGCAGCAGACACAGTGGAAAGAAGCTGAAATGCTTCTCCAAGAAAAGGAATCGAGCCTCATGACTGAACAAGTCAGGTTTAGCTCAGATGAAGAAGTTAGCAAGTTATATGCCTGGGCCCTAGGCTAATCAGCATAAAAATAATACAAGCATCTGTGCGATTTGTTGGGGCCTAAGCAGCAGTAGGGCTGAGAGTGAGTCCAAACCTCTGGCTAGACTGGAAAGTCTGGGCCACAAACCTTTTAGAACATACTGGCTCAATAAATTTATTTGAGTCAATGTCAGAGAGTACAAAGGTATTTGTTGGTCACAGCTATTTAGTATTGTATACGCAAAAGCTTTTTTCCTTTCTTTCCCTCTCTCCCTTGTAGTTTCACAAATGAAACTCAGAGCCAAATATTGGGGGGAGGCTGAAATATCAGAGAGGAAGCACCACAGTCAATTCTCACCCAGCTGTCTTGCAGCTTTCTCAGCCTCACTCCTGGTTGTTTCTCCCAGTCCTTCCCCCAGTCGCTTCTGTCTCTCTGGGTTTCTACAAGCCGTTATATACCCATCTAGGTTAGGATTAAAGGCTAAAGTTTAGCCTTGAACTCACAGAAACTGAAGTTCTGTCTCTGAGAGTTTTGGGACTAAGGGTGGAGGTCACCAATCCCTGTCAAATCCCTGTGCTGGGATTAAAGTGTGTGTGACTGACCCAGCTGTTTATCTTTGTATTCAAGGTTTAAGAATTTCCTGAGCTGTATGCCTAGGATTTGACTGGGTGCTCTCTCACCAATATTCAGGTTTTATTAAATATGTAATATATGTCCACACTCCCTTCCTTCCTTTCTTCCTTTAAATTATCCAGCAACACTATGTTAGAGAAGTTAGGTTTATTTTCTACCTTTGGATGGAAATGGGAAATAACAAACATTTAGTTTTATATTCTTAATTCCTAATTACCAGATTTGCAGGTATAATGGGCACACAGAAATGTAGCTTTTCTCTTTTCCTGCACACCTGGAAACCAAGTGACACCAAACACCAAGTTTTCACTAAGCCAAGAGATTTTCAGACTACAGAAGGAAAACCCAGAATTACAGTGTAAGTCTCAGCCAAGCACTGCTTGTGGTTTTATGTCTTAGAGTCCTGTCTGGTCCAATAGAGTTTTGACTTTGGTGTGAGAATGAGTCAAAGAAAGACTTAGTCTAAAAAAGACTTGGTTCCTGGCAAGTGTGACAGTGATTTTCTTTTGATCTCTTTTCTTTGATGTCTACATGGATCACTTATTTTCAAGTAGCAAAAAGGTTATAAATTACATAATTATTTTGGCATTCTGTTGTAAACTCTTACAGTGTCCATTTGAGTGCGTGTGTGCGTTCTGGAAAAAAATCTTTTGACAAAATCATACTGTTTCTGGCCTATTTTCCATGAATGTTGTAAGCGTAAGGTAATAATTAGCCAAGAACTTTGAGTTTGATTAAAATGTTACCCTTTATAAATTTATGGTCATTCTTTTCTCTTTCTATAATATGAATTACTCAAAATTTAATTCAACCTACAAAATAAGTAAAAGCATTTATTCACTGAAGACAAAAAACTGTAATCAACAATGAACTCAGTAATTTCTATTACAAAGTATCTTATAATGTCCTCTCTTCTCTGTAAATGGTCCATAAAAAATTATACTCACAAATTATTGTGTTTCATTGATTATTTTAAAATAAAACTATATTTATCTTCTGATTTTTAAAGATTAACATCTTACTTAGTGTTTTTATTGTTGTTTTTATTAGTGTTTTTACTTAGTGTTTTTATTTTTTGTATCCATGACAACTCTTATGAAGAAAAACATTTAAATGTAGCTGACTTACAGCTCAGAGATTTAGTCCATTATTATCATAGTGAGAAGCATGATAGTAAATAGGCAGACATGATGCTGGAAAAGTAGCTTAGAAATCTGCATCCAGATCTTCAGGTAGCCTGAAAAGAGAGTAAAATTGGCCTAACTTGAGTACCTGAATCCTCAAAACCCACCCCAAGTGATATACTTCCTCCAACAAAGCCACACCTAACATAATGGCATACCTTATGAGTTTGGGGGGGAACATTTTCATTTAATCCACCACAATGAGAGAAAATGCAGCTCATTGCAACTTTAAAGTCTGACTTCTGAAAGCAGTAAATCTTGCAACATAAAGTTGAGATCTGTGGGAATTCGAGTTGCTAGACTCAGTGTTTCATTCGTTCTTTTTTATTTATTATGAATGAAGTCTCATTTTTTATCCATGTATCTCCTTGTTCAAAATCCCTTCTCCTCCCACCCCCTCTAGTCACTCTCTCTTCTCCCCATCTCCTTATCTCCTCCCCAGCCAGGTCAGGAGGCCCCAAGGTCCCAAAGTAGCTTAGTTCCACATCTACTCCAGGCAAATCCATTTTCCACATCCCAACATCAAGACTGAATCAGGTGTTGCTCTGAAGGGAATGGACTCCAAGGTGCTGTTCTAAGGTGCTTCAGATCTCAACCTGTTCAGTGGTTGTGGTTTGCAGCTTGGCTATGCTTGGCTTTTTGTTTAAAGTCCACTAATGAGTGAAAACATCCCTTGCTCCTCTTTCTGGGATTATGATACCTTGCTCAGGAGGATATTCTTCATATCCATTTATTTTCCTACAATTAGAATATCATTTTTTTCTTACTGCTGAGTAGCACTCCATTGTGTAGATGTTCTAAAGTTTGTCAATCCACTCTTCAGTTGAGGGGCATTTAGGTTGTTTCCAGGTTCTTGGTATTTCAAGTAATGCTGCTATGAACATAGTTGAGCAAATGCTTTTGGGGTGCAAATGTGCACTTTTAGAGTATATGCCTAAAAGTGGTATTGCTGGATCCTTAGAGAAATTGATTCCCAGTTTTTTGAGAAACCACCATACTGCATTTCAAAGTGACTCAACAATTTTACACTCCCACCAACAATGGAGAAGTGACCCCCTCCTTCCACATCCTCTCCAGCATAGGCTGTCATTTGTGTTTTTAATCTGAGCCATTCTGACAGGTGTAAAGTGGTATCTCAAAGTTGTTTTGATTTGCATTTCTCTAATGGCTAAAGATGTTGAGCACTTTTTCATGTGTCTTTCAGCCATTTTTAATTCTTCTGCTGAGCATTTCCTTTTTAGTCCTGAACCCCATTTTTTTGGTATTTTCCATGAATATTTGCAAGTCTTCTCAAAGCAGATGATGCATGTTCCATCTACTGTCTGTGAGTTACATCATGGAACTTCTTGATATACTTGAAATGTAATATATGAGAGTGGACAGTTCAGAGCACAGGTCATAAATATTCTTTCATATTTAGGACTTTTGTCTAGTCAGATGTGAAGATAATTGTAGAGGAAACAGAGACTCTGGAGCAAACTTGAGCAAAAGCTTGGAACCCAGATGGACTTTGTAGTCACTTAAAGATCTCTCAAGCTAAATTATTGATTCACCAAGCAGCTGATCTACAGATGTGTGGTCAATAGTTGCTATTGGTGACCAACAGAATTTTGTAGCATTTATTTGCAAAATAATGATTGATTTGTATAAAAAGACAGAAAAAAATATTTTGAACTAAATAATACTGCCCACATTTAAACACTTTATTGTTTCTCAAGAATAAAAATACATGCTACTAACCTTGAATATTAAAAAGTCCAATAATTTAAAAAACTTAAAATTTTTTTAGGGGTTTTTCTTTAAACAGGGGGTTATTCAGGTTAATGGAACAGAAAAAATAAAAATAACATACTCTTTAGATAGTAGCTATTTGTAAGATGGGATATTTTAATATAATGGATTAATTTTATAATTTTCTGAAGCATACTATATAAGACACGAGTTTCATTTAAAGGTACCAGGATCTGTACATGATAAATCACCAAGTAGTTTTTTACAGGGCTTAAATAATTGTTAGAAATATTGAAAAAGCTGAATAAACAAATCATTTTGATCTTCCAACTTGAAGAATGATTAACTCCTTAGGAAATGAGAGGTCTCAGTGTGTCTTACTGATGCTTGGAAAAAAGGCAAAGATACAATAACAAATCTATTTCCACAGCATTCATAGCCTGAGAGACAAGAAACATGAAACCCTTTAATACTTTTTTCAACATATTTAGTGTCATATGTATTTAGACATTGTCAAGATTATTTCAGACCCAGTCTATACAGAGGTGAAACAGTTTTCCACTTATGATTTTGGGGACTTGAAGATTGGGTGAGGACACATGAAAAAAGATAGTAATTTTTATATTTATGTTACATCAAAAATATAGGAAATATATTGTTTTGTTTAAATAAGAGACCTAGAAAAACTTTGTTCTATGTATGGTTCTCATTATATTTCTAGTAAGCTGCACTTATGCAGAAATGAACAAAGGCTCTGTCCTGGGATAGTAGAGATGATTGAATGATTAATATTATTGATTATCTTTGAGAGGACCTGGGTTTTATTTCTAACACCCACATGGTCTGAAACTGTCTTACCTGATGATGCAACAGTCAGAAATGAAACTGTCACAACTATCTCTAACTCCTGCTTATTTGACAACCCTGTGGCATCCTTGAGATCTTCACACATGTGCTGTATCAGTCAGAGTTCACTAAAATAACAAAATTATTGTATGAATCTCTATTGCTTATATAATTCAACAATGTTTGCCTATAACAGAAGGTCCAAGAATTCAATTGTAATTCAGTCAATGAGGTTAAATATCTCAGCTTGTCTTCATTATGTACTGCTAATGCCAGTTAATGCAAAGAATTTGCTAGCAAGCACAAACAGATTTGTGCCAGATTTCCTTTTTCCATGGGCTTTATGTATGCTTTAATCAGAAATTGTAGCCCAGATTAAGGTGTGTCTTCCCACCTCAAAAAAATCTAGAAGTAAAACCTCTACTTCAAATGATATAATTAAGCAAAAATCTCTTTACAGCAATACAACCCTAACTAAGACACTGGGTGACTTAGAAATACTCTTTTCCAAAATATTTTAGAGAGGCCAAGTATACATCCCATTAGTCCTTGCTTTGCATATATGAGACCCAGCCATTAAATTTATTATTAAAAAAAGGAAGGAAGAAAGAAAATATTGAACAAATATAATGAAATATATAGTAAGAATGTTTCTTGAGTGAAGGCAATAGTAAAAAGCTTTATGTAGTAGCCTATTAGACCTGCCTGAGGAGCACTAAGGTTTGCTCTAGCTATAAAACAGAGACCTTTAAGGGAAGGTGTGGTGAAAGTTTCTAGCCTGGACACAAGATTTTGTCTCACTCTCAGCACCGCTTTGCCTCAAATAATCAAGCACAGGCTTATATCAATTTTATGCTGATTGACATAGAGCCCAGTTATATGATTTACTAGCGCTTGTTCTCAGTGTAACCCACCTCATTCAGCCGTGTGGTTTGGTACATTTTCTCAGAACAGCATTTTCTCTGCATCTCCTGATAGCTCCAGTGACTGCTGGAATCTGTGTCTGGTGTCTGTCTGATGTCTCTCTATGCTATGAGATGTTCCTGAGTTTTCTTAGCCTGGAAGGCCTGCCCACACATCCTGTTTGCCTTTGGCCAATCAGCTTTTATTAAACCCGTAGGTAGAACAAATATGTACATTACCAGCATAATCCCATTACATTCCCCCCCTTTTTTTTAACAAGAAGAACCCCAAATCTAATATTCTTTTTTTCTCCATTACCTATAACAACTTATAACCAACACTGTAAACAAACACAAACTTCCATAATCCAAGTTTTGGGAATGTGGGCATAGTTCTCTAGGCTACTTCCTGCTGAATGGGGGCATTGGCAATCTCATGAGCATACAAAGAAAATTTTAGGATTATTGATAAGTCTTTAGTGGAGTAGTCTGTAAGACAGGGTCATCTCAGCCGGTCTCTTTGAAGTTGTCTTGAATGCAGAACTCAGAGGAAACTGCAACAGAGGTACTCTGAAATTCTGAACTATCTGGGCCATCCATTGGAGAATTTTCAGGGCATGTTCCTCTATCAAACTTTATTTTCTTTAACTAGGCATAAATCCACAGCTTCTCATTTTTTGTAAAATAAAAAGAAAATTTCTTCTCCAAAGCAGCATATCTTTGGATTTCAATTTTAATGTCAACTCATTTATCAAATATATATGTTGAATTAATCCATCGATATTTGTAGTCAGATGTCTTTTAGCAGCTTTAACTACTTCATTTATAGTCAAAAAACTTAAAGACAAGACATTACTATACAGTATTCAGACACACTTTGTATTTTCCATCTTTATGTGGATTATTATTATCTTTTACTATTTTTCATTTTTTTAAAGGACTTTATCCTTTTTTCTTTTTTTCTCTCTCAACCCTATATATATTTTAAACATATCCTAAACCATTTACAGTTTTTTAAAATATGTCCTTACTATAATCTCTGATATCTTATCTTTTCTGTTTCTGACCATTCCTTTGCTTGCTAGGGTGTCTGGCCCACCCAGCTGTCTCTATTTCTTATTGTTTCTACACACCTTTAATCTGCCAAGGTTTGGTTTAAGGCTTAAAGGTTTCATTAGTGTGGCTGACTCCACCTAGCTCCCTTTATTAATGTTTTTGTTTACACCTTTAATCTTCTACCCAGTTTCTTTTACTTCTATTTCTGTCCACACCTTTAATCTGCCAGAGTGTGGTGGTAAGGATTAAACGCATCACTAGGGTGGCTCCCTGGCTCCAGGCAGATTCTAGTCCAGCTGAAGTGTGGGTAGGGCACACAATTACCTACCCACACAAGTCTTTTGTGAGACTTTGGGAACCAGCCTTGGTTTAAGCTGCCTGCTGAGGACCTGCCATTTTGAAATTCAAGTCCGCACACCTCACCAGGGTATCTCTGTACCATGGCTTATGAGAGACACACAACTCAGGAACTGTTTTTTCTTCTGATTCTGTGATATAGAACACTTTTTAAATTTTTCTCAAGTTTTATGTGTGTGTATTTCACACACGTTGGGCAGCCATTTATTGTAAAATGTTCTGGCCTGGAATTTCCAGGCCTGGACCAAAGGTTTAGTCTCACTCTCAGCCCCACTTTGCCTCAAATAATCACACACAGGCTTATATTATTTTTCACTGACTGACCTAGGGCCCAGGCATATAATTTGCTAGTGCTTGCTTTCAATGTAACCCATCTTGTTCAGCTGTGTGGCTCAGTACCTTTTCTCAGAGCAGCATTTCCTCTGCAGGAGGGTGCTAGAGTCTGAGGTAAGGCAGGCAAAAGAATAAGAGATTTGAGTAATTGTAAGGGACCATAAAGACTCAGTCATTAGCTTTGCATGAAAAGGGATCTAGACTTTTAGAAGCGGTATAGCCTAATTTGATAAGTATTGTATGTGGATTGTCTAGGCTGGTATTTTCTAGAGAAGTAAAGATAGAAGAGAGAAGGTAGTTGGTTGCATTGGTAATCCAGTTGTGACATGGAGATGGGTATGTTCAAAGTCTGGTAATATAGATACTGGGAAATGGTTACATTCTTTAGTGCAGACATTATATGAATCAGTGGAACTAATCTTGAAATTTTTTAGGATTAAGACAAACTAGAAAGATCTGAGGTTCCTAGCAAATTTGCCCAGCAAAATAACATAGAACTGGTCTGCTCACTCACAGATTTGAGCTCAATTCCTTCTCTTTTTTTCTCATTTCAAGCTTTGAGTTATTTGTATGTCACTTAAACAAGCTTAAGTCTTCCCCAGGGAAACAATTATTATTTAGAGTCAAGAGCTTTGAATATTTGATTTTCAAAAACACATTTCCTTTTCAGTCTCTTTCTGGAAATTCTATTTTCTCCTAAACCTCAGATGGATGATAACAATAAATGGTTGTTTAGCAACAGTGGTCCCATATTGTTATCATGTTGCCAACATATTTCATTTATTTATCTTCATGTTTTAAAGTATCTTTGGTTGTTCTTATTCTAAGACATATATGTAAATTACAAGTCTGTGTTCCAGAATCTGTTCACTTGGAAGTTTCTCTCCCAAAATTAAGTACAGTTCTATTTATACACAATGGTATGTGATATTATTTATTTAAATAAAGACTTAAAAATGAAAGAAAGATATCCTAACACATATAACACCATGATAAATACTAAGGTGCCTTATTTAATGTTGATTTTTTTGTTTTGCAGTCAGATATTACTTTCAAAAGAATTAAATTATATTATTATTGAATGGAGTCTTGTTTTCTTTAATGTTCTGGCCACAGCAAGTTAAATTATGCTCCAGTAAGCAAATGAGCAGCACGAATGGGAGTTTTTGTAAATGGGGAGATCATAAGAATGGGTATGAATCTGAGAGGTCTGATAACTAAGTTTGATGGGGTGCATGATGTAAAATCACCAAATAATAAATACATAAATAAAAATAAAAAGCAAAATACTCCAGTTAAACTGCCATGCCAATATGAAGCAAATTCAGAATCAGCTTTCTCGTTAAGCTCACATCTTTTTTTAAATAAATATAACTTAAATTTAAATGATGTAGGAATTGTTTCCCATAATCAACCATGGATTATGAGCTAGTAAAATTTGAAATGCAAAGGTCAGTACAAAAAAAGAAAAAAAGAAAGGACTGAATGGAGTAAAGGAAGACTAGAATAAAAAACCCCTCCAACAAAACAAACTACATCATTAAGGTTCTTATGGTTTTATCTCTGAAGACTTGAAAGATTGTGTGTAGCCTGAAGTTTCTGGCCCCTCTTTCCTGAGGTCAGAACAAAGTTCTCCTACCTGCAGCCCCACAGCTACCTATAAAATAATTATTCAGATGCTTATATTAGTTAGAAACTGCTTGGCTTATGCCACAGGCTCATTACCAGCTACCTCTTTCAATTTGACTAAACCCATTTTCATTAATCTGTGTATTACCACATGGCTCATGGCTTACCTGTGTTTCTTTACATGTTGTTTTCTTTGGTACATTTCTTCTCCTTTATCTATGCTCAGATTTCCCACCTACCTCTAAGATGTCATGCCATAAGCAAAATAGCCTATTTATTAATCAATAATATTCACAATGTAGAGACAAACATCCCATATCATCTGTGTTTTGTTTATACTCCAGAAGTAAAGACTTCTGACTTATAGTTATATTATACAGATATTTTGAGTCAGGGTTAATACAAAATATCTAAACAAAGGCCATGAATTAACATGCCTATATGATTTGCAGATTTTTTTTCATCTTCATTTATTTTATTATAGTATAAGTTACTCAATTGCTCAAGCACTTAAGGAAGTACCACCAAAATTAAAATATTAAATAAAATCTACAAAAGCTTTTTTTAAAAAAAAAACCTTGGAATTATTGTCTTCAAAGACACAATTGAGCTTGGTAAGGTCTTAGGTGGCAGATTTGGATTCTAATTTTAGCTGTTTAATTGTTTTATGAAACCTAGATAAATATACTCAATATTTATAAACCTTGGCTTCCTTAATTAGAAGGAAAGAAAATTTTGTCTTAGAATATAGCATGAGTCTAAAAGGAAATGATGTTTAAATTGTCTTTCAGTTACTACTAGTAGATTATCACAATCTTAACTGTCTTCTACTATTATATTATTTGGAGGTTGTAAGTAAAGTAGGGTCTCATAGGGCTAAAATAGAAAGTTTCTGTGCTGGAATGCTTCAACTTTTAAGAATTGTTTATTTGTCTGTTTTTTTATTTGTGTATATCTATCTGTGTGTGTCTAGGTGTGCATGTGCCAAAGTATTTGTTCTAGTGCTTGTGAATGGGGCCTGGAAGATGGTATGTTGGTGTCATCTTCTAACACTCTCTTTCTATTCCTTTGAATCATGGTCTCTTTCTAAACCTGGGCTTCACAACTTCTTAGATAGGCTAGAAACCAGCAAATCCAAGAGAGTTTGTTTGTTTCTTCCTTTCTTGGAACTGTGAGTACAGCCATTTTTGTAGGCACTTGGTTTGGAATTAAGGGACTGTGGTCTGAGCTCTGGTCTTCATTATTTTAGAGTTTTTATTTTTTATGTATATGAATATTTGGTGCATATATACCTATGTACAATGTGTGTATCTTGTGTTCACAAAAACTTAAAAGATATACCTGATCCACTCTTTGTGATGTTTTATTTCTTATCTGCTTAACTTCCAAAATTACACTGGGTTCATATGCTAGTTAGTTTTGTCAATTTTACATAAGCCAGAGATATCTAAGAAGAGGAAACATGATTAAGAAAATGTTCCCATAAAATTGGCCTATAATAGGAAAACTTGTTAGACATTTCCTTGTTTGGTAATTGCTGTTGGAAGGTTCTGTACATTGTTGGTGATGCCAACCCTGGGAAGGTGGTCCTAAATTGTATAAGAAAGCAGGCTGAAAGAGTCATGTGGTCCAAGCCAGTAAGCAACATGCCTTTGTGGCATTAGTTCTTAGGCAAGAAGTTCTTTTCTTGAGTTTTTTACATAACTTCCCTGAATGGTGGACCAAAAGTTGTAAGATTAAATAAGCCTTTTCTTCCTAAACTTGCATTTTGTTAAAGTGTTTTATCATAGAAATAGAAACTCTGTCATATATACCATCTGGATAATGTAGGGTCCTGTTGAACTGGGAAATGTTATACTATTTCAATGATAATATCTGAAACCAAAAACTAAATATCATCAAGGGAGTGTGATTGTTTTTTCATATTTTCGGGGATTTGAGTAGATTGATGATTAGGCAGCTTCCTGTTCTCAATTGAAGGAAGTTTGGTTTCTAAAGCAAGCCCTGAGGTGAGCAAGCACTGGATAAATATGATGGGAGATATGGGTATGGTAACTGAAATGTTAGCTCTAGATAGCAATGAATAACAGTGGGTTTTTGGAAGACTATGTCTATTTCATTCCATGGTAAAGAGTATTATGAAGAGACCAGTTGAAGAAAGGTGGAAAAGGAGCTCAGCTGAGCCCATTTGGTGTACAAATGGTGATAATAATATGTACTTGAAGTCTGTGTGGATCACTCAATGTTTGGTGCTATTTCCAGATTGAAAACACAGTAGTGCTTGAAAGTAAATGAAATGAAAGCATAAAAAAATGTGAAGGTACCATGAAAGGCCTGTTTATATTGCTCCTTGTCCTCTTCTTCTTAAACCAAGCATTCTCAGCCTTAGGGAAAGGGATTGAATTTTGTTCAGAATATATCTTTGTTGAAGGAGAGTAAGTTTCCAATGAATTATAGGATGTTCAGCATCAGATCTCCATCCATTAGATTCTAGGTGCATCACAGATCCATCACCCTCCAGTTATGTAAGTAATTTCTCACAGTACTTTCAAAGACCTCCTGTGAACAAACTTATTCCAGCTTGACAGTCCTATATTAGTGTTTCCCACATTTGGAGTGTTTCAGTCCCCAAAGACTGATTGCAGTGTAGGTTATCATTGCACCACAACATTGAAGTGCCTGTTGCAAGCTGGGATGTTACATGTGAATCTGCATTCCTAGTAAATTCTCAGGTGATGTTGAAGCTTTTGCAATCTTGTATCAGAAGCCAGTGATGCTATAAAATATCCTAATAGTCAAAAGTTAGGCCCTACGGCCAAAAATGATCTGGTTCCAGTTGCCATAGGTAACTCATTGAGAGATTTAAGGTGGGTGGATCTGAGAATTGAACAAAAGTGCACACCTAAAGAGAGAAGTGCACACCTGAAGCCTTAAAGTGTGGGATTCAAGCTCAGAGACTGATAAAGTGTTGAACTCATGGCCTTTCATCTACCATAGGAAGAAAGCATATTTGGCCTGTTGTATTTTTTCTTGGTCTATCAATTTTACTATTTTTAATATTGTTTTCCTGATAATATCATTGACATTCTAAAAACATATTTCTAGATTTTGATGGAAAGACTTAGTAAAGAAAATCATACAATTGAGGTAGTAATTGTACTCTTTTAAGTGTGTGTACCATTGTCCTTTCTCTCTATGGTAAATAAGAAGAAATTTGTTTTGTGAATGAAAATACAATCAAGTTAATATAACCACAAACATAAGGGATGATCTATAAAACAGATGGAGTTAGCAGCCTATTTTAAAAGAAATAAATTAATTTGAGAAAGCAGATTGAATTGACATTACATAGCTGAAATTGTTATTTATGCATAATCAAATTTTTTTCTTTGTGTATGATTCAAAGATACTTCTAGAGGCTTGAGAATGCATACTTTTTAGTATAATTTCTGTTGTATATAAATGCATGTGGTATATGTGCATTGTGTGGGCTCACAAATGCGTAGGATGAATGTGATCATTGAACAGTTATGTAAAGTCTTAGCCATCCATGAACTTGCTCTTTGGACTAGTTAAGCTAACCAGCATGTTTTATGGATTCTGTTTCCAAGTCATAAAATGAGGTTCTGAACTCAGGTCCCTATGCTTCTGTGACAAGAACTTTACCCTGTAAGCCATCTCCTCAGCTTCTGAGCATAATTTTCTTAAAAATATGAATAATAATAAATGTGCTAAAATTTATCAAGATTGAAAATTATCTTTGATAAATTTGCATGAAAGATCATTTATGTTTGCTTCTGCCATAATACTGAGGTTATAGATGAGTGCAAAAATAAAACAAAACAAAAGAATCACTGTAAGCAAAACATTTATTTTTGGTAATATCAATATTTGAGAAAAATTTACTTGCCTGTGAAACATTTGTTAGGAAGGGTGAAAACTAAAAGAAATGGAAAAAATAACACACAATTCTCTATGACTGTCCTGTCATGACAACTCAGATGTTTTAGATACAAATGAAGAACCTCAATTTTTGAACTTGATGTCTTCAAGGTATTGTTCTTTAAAAATCTAATATTTCCATTTTAACAATCAGAATGACTTCTAGGGATAACTGATTAGTTTTCGTTCTTTTTATTTATTTCTCAGAATTCTGGTACAAGCAAATGAAGATGTTAAAATTGATTTAATCTTTCCATTTTCACGTGGTATGAAATAAAACTGGCTAAAACCAAAAGATGTGTTTCATTTGTACTTATTTACACCAATGATACTCCATATCAATATCAAAATATAATAAAATAGGTCACTTCTATGGCTGTGCTTATTTCAGCTGATTATTTTTGTAATAATCAGCCATAATAAAATTACATGAAAAAAAGGATTATTTTCACTAACAGATGTCAGAAATCTTTTCTAGAGAGTAGATAATAAGCAAGTTAATAATGTCTATATATGAACAAGAGTCTGAACCAGGCAGTGATGGTTCATGCCTTTAATCCTAGCATTTATGGAGGTAGAGGCAGGTGAATCTCTGTGAGTTCCAGGCCTCCCTGGTCTGCAAAGCAAGTTCCAGGACAGTCAAAGCCACATAGAGAGGCCCTCTTTCAGAAAACAAAAAACAAAAACCCAATAACAAGAAAATACAAGAGAGAGCTAGGAGAGAGGGTAAGATGCACAGAAAAGGTAGAAGGTGGTTTAGGATTTCTAATTCGAGAGCTTTAAGGGAATACATTTCAATTAATTTATCATTGTGAATTTAATTAAAGTTATTAAGAATTAATTTCACCCTATGGAAAGTGTCATGCTTTGGTTGTTTGTAGATAAATTAAAATAAAGTGATTATGTATCCAATGTCATCTAGGTTCTCTGGATAAATAACATTAAATAAGGCTTTGATTTATTAATTAAAGAGAATGAAAAGGTTTTTCAAAAACTGAATAAATTATACAAATAACATTTCATGTATACATTATCTTCAATTAGTTTTTGATTGGTAGAATAATAATAGCCAATATTTTTTAATTTATAAAATTTCAATTTAAAAAGAAAAAACTAGCATTCAGTGAGTCAAAATAATAATAAAATATCATAAATATTTCATTTAAAACATAGTATTTAATTGTTTGCTCTCTTTATGGGGAAGAGGATGGCAAATATTTGAAGGCAGGTTGGACAGGACTTTCTCTAAATTTACTGAAAACTCGTAACTCAGTTCAATACAACCTAGGCCTATTGCTGGGAGCCTTTCCTTGCTATAGAGATGGTCAGTTTTGAATCTATATTCCCCATTTCTGTTTTTTTTTTAATTAAGATTACTTTCATTAATTCCAGAAAGTTACTACTGCACTATTCCCGCCCCAGATATCTCACTAATTCCAGCTCTCTCTCGCTGTACTCTGTCTCTCCACCCTATATCACCCCCAACTTGATTCCCTGCTCCCATTCCCATCTGTCCCTAGTCAGTCCATAGAATTTTTTCTACTTTCCCCTCTCAAGGAGTCCCATGAATTCTCCCTAGACTCCTCCTCTTTATCTAAATTTTTCTGGGTCTATGAGTTATAGCTTGGTTATCATTTCCTTAATGGCTAGTATCCTTTATAAATGAATACATACCATTTTTATCTTTCTGGATCTTGGTTACCTCACTCAGAGTGATCTTTTCTAATTTCTTGTTTTTCCTGCAAATGTTATGATGTTATTTTTTTAACAGCTGAGTAATAGCTATATAGTTTTACTACATTTCTTGTTATTAGTTCTTCAGTTGAGAAACATCTAGGTTGTTTTGAGTTTGAATAAAGTAGTTATGAATAAAGCTGCAAAAGGTATGGTTATATAAATGTCCTTGTGGTAGGATGGAACATCTTTTGGTTATGTGTCCAAGAGTGGTATTACTGAGACAGGTTGATTCTCAATTTTCTGAAGAACTGCTGTATTAATTTCCATAGTAGCTATACAAGTTTGCACACCCATCAGCAATAGAGGATGGTTTGCCTTGCTCTACATCCTCACTAACATGAACTATCACTTGTATTATTGATCTTAGCCATTCTGACAATTGTAGGGGAAATCTCAGAGTTGTTTTGATTTGCATTTCCTTGATGGCTAAGGATGTTAAACACTTATTTAAGTGTTTCATAGCCATTTGAGAGTACTCTATTGAGACTTCTCAGTTTAGATCTGTCTCCTATTTTTTAATTACATTATTATTGTTCTTGCTGTTGTTTTGACAACTAGTTTTATAAAAATTCCCAAACAACACTAGCTGCTCCTAAGATAAAAGGTTGCTCTCTGCAAACTGACAGAGGGATGCCATTTCCCACGATGACACCCACAGAACTTATTGAACATGGAGAAGTTGAACTGGTCCCTATGTAGAGCCCTCTCCCCTATGTTCTAGACTTTTTGACTTGGGAAGGTAAACTATAGGTTACTGAAAGAAATATATAGTCAACATCCCAGTCACAAACCCTTTGACCTACAATTTGCCTGCCTGCATAATATGTTAGCGCAATAGTGGCAATGAATTTGTCAGAGTATGTATTTAGTGTCTTAACTGACCTGAGGCACACTTACAAGAAGGAATTCACACCCAAAATTGCTTGGGAAGCTAAGAACCAGAGACTAGATAACCCAGAGACCTGGAGTAAAACCAAACACAACTAGTCTAAAAAGAATCAATAAAATGATTCCTAGTGATATTCAAAGACCAATGCCTTATCATCATCAGAAAGGCTTTCCCTGGCAGCAGATTGGAACAAATAGAGAAACATACCACTATATATTATGTCTATTTTGGAGATTACTTCAAATTCCTCCCCTCAGAGCACAGAAAATCTTCAGAAAGAGGACGGAGAAATAGTATAAGAGCCAGAGGGGAAAGAGGACACCAGAATAACAAGGTACTCTGAATCTAACTAAGCAAGGCTCATATCAGCTCACAGAGACTGAAGCAAAAAGCGCATGCCTTACATGGGTCCACAGTAAGTCCTCTGCATATACAATATAGCTACTATCTTAGTATTCTTATGTACTCCTGACTATGAGAATGAGTGGGTCTCTGACTCTTGTGCCTGCTCTTGGGTAGAACTCTTTTCCTTTCTATTGGGTTGTCATGTCCAACATTAATATGATAGTTTTTGCTTCATCTTATTATATTTTATTTTGTCATGTTTGGTTATTATCTCTTAGAAGCCTGTTATTTTTTTAATAAGAGACAGAAAAGAAGTAGATCAGAGAGGTGGGGAGGTTGGGGGGAACTGGGAGGAGCAGAAAGAGATGAAAATATAGCCAGAAAACATTGTGTGAAAAAAGAACCTATTTTCAATAAAAGAAAAAAATGTAAAAATTAATTAGTAACTAAAAACATGAAGATGATGATAGTCCTATTTCTAGGCAATATTTAATTTAGTGAATTTTTGAAACCTATATAGGTTTCAAATATATATATATATATATATATATATATATATATAACCTATATAGGTTTCAAAAATATATATATATATATAGTCAACTCTGTGTGTGTATGTATGTGTGTGTGTTTTAAGGGAGGACAGTCCAGAAATTCAGCAGAAGGGATTGAAATACTTTCTTGGAGCTCAGAATGACAATTAAAAAATAAATAAAAGCAAAAATATGTTTACATTATTCTGCCATTAGCCATTACCTGAAATAAGCATGTAAACTGTTGTCCTAGCCTTCTTTATTACATTTCCCAGGGTCCTCTATTAATCACTTGGCTCTATCTACACTAAACTTTTCAAAGTAAATGTGAACAAAGTTTCATTTTATGTGAATAGTATAGGCTTCACTATGGAGTGTTCAATAAGAATGTTTAGATTAAAGGTAAGATTTAACTCCAAACATCTATGATACTTGAGAATTAACCAACTAATCAGAGGATTATTACCATTTGAAAATTTTTACGTTAGCTGTATTTACTGTATGACTTCCTAAGGAACAAATCCCTTCTGATTCCCACCCCTTTATGGAGTAAAAGAGAGAGCTATGGTGTATCTGCAAGAATGAACTAAATAGAATTGCATTAAGGGGCAACAAGAGATTAATAAATATTCACTGAGACTAATAAATATGTCCGCACTGACTTTATTTAAGAAAATATTTTAGATATTATAATAAAGGATTCGACCACTAGATACTGTGATTGTCCCAAACTCTAGCATCCATTAGGAACTGTTATTGGTGAGCTGGCACTGCATTGCAAGGCATCACTCGACTTGATTCTGTGATAACAAATTCAATAATGTGGAAGTCCAATAGGAAGATGTGAAAATGATATGTGCACTCACAGCTAAATTTCCAAATTAGATATAGTTATTGCCGGCTTTCTCATTTGTGAAAGTGAATTTAATGTAGCTGAACCCATTATTGAAGCATGCCTGAATTGGCTGTTAAGCATTATTTTGATTATTTCATTTGAAGATACCACAGCACAAAAGTTGATAAATAATGAAGAGGCTGAGGGATCAAGGGGAGACAGGTAAAAACTCTAGTGATTTGGCAGTCATGGATAATACTAAAAATATTGGGTTATGTTTTGGTCAGGTCATCTTGGGTCAATTTTCTGTCTCGAGGAACCCACTCCAGCAGTCTTTATCTGAAAATAATTCAGATACATCTGAATGCATATGTTTAGCCAGTGAGTAAGCTAAAATGGAATCCAGCATGAATCTATTTATGCCTTACCACCATCACAATAAAAGCCAAATAATGCAAACAGCCTTCCAGATCTGAGTATTCAAAGAACTGGAACACAATTTAGCACTTTGCTTTTATGCCTTGCCGCACTTTCTATGTTTAAGGTTGAAATAAGAGTAAAAAATTGATACCTCCAGCCAAAATTTTTGATGCTATTGTTCCATGAGTGGGGCAAGAAGGCTGAGATAAAAGTATAAACCATTCTTTTCACATCTAAAGCCTGAGACCCATTTTCAGTGTGAAAGATATAAACCATGAACCCTTCTGGCTACTGGATATCATGCAGCTGCATTTTTTTTATTTCAATCCTTTGGCTATATAAAGAAAAAAGAGATAGAGAAAAAAAGAATGAGCCAATAATATGATTACATTTCCCTTTTGATTTTATGCTTTGGAGGAAAGGGAATGATGGAGGGGATAAGTCAGTATTTGGATTGTGTCTTGTTTTTATACCAAAAGATAAAGAAAACTCAAATTCTTTGTGGTTAATCAAGTAAGGCTCAGAAAAAAAGTGGGAAGAATGATTTCAATTATGCATTTTTTATTCAATACAAGATACAGAGGCAATTGCCTATGTGGCCAAGTGAAACAGCTGAACAGATGATAATTATTTTGAACAAACAAGATCTCATTCATTAGAACTTCACTTGCCTTTGCTAACCTTTTCTTACAACTATGACAGCCTTTCTATTTGTTCAATTGCAAATCAAAAGGCATCTGAGTCTGAGAGACAAAATTAGAGTTGAAATGAAAGCCACAAGAATTAAGCCTGTTACCAAGTATAATGTGGATCAAACAATTGTTTAGCTAACTCCCCAAAGATACAAACCATTTAATTTGACAGATTTTTCTGGGGGAAAGAAGAAAACTTCATTGATCTATGTTTAAGTATGCTAACCTCATTCTGGAATATTCAGGCCAGAAATATTTAGTTTGAAC
The DNA here is from genome assembly GCA_004025045.1 of Sigmodon hispidus. NCBI lineage: Eukaryota > Metazoa > Chordata > Mammalia > Rodentia > Cricetidae > Sigmodon > Sigmodon hispidus. Next base: position 62,821 of record PVIH01008243.1, on the reverse strand, counting down.
TGGAAGAAAGTTAACTGCTGTTTTAATTTGAAAGGAAATTGCAAAGGTTATTGGTATCTCTTTATGGTTGTAACTAGCATGATTAGAATAGGCCTGGTTGACCAGGGTAGGTTATATTTTATACCTAATTAGTCCAGACATGTTTTAGAGCCACTACAAAGAGGTTCAGCTAAACCTTTTTCTACTGCTGATATACTCATTTAATACATAATTTATGTGCTTTTGATTTCCCATAAGAATGTGGGTTTGTAATAACATTTAGTAAACAAATTTTCTAATGCTATATACTACCTTAAGAAATGTATGTACTTATTATTTTTTTCTGTGATAGGATAGTTAATAGTTGAAATTGTATGCAGTTTCAATAGAAACATTCAGAAGTCTGTTTCTTTTAAAAGGAACGCACATGATTAATCTGTTTTGTAACCTATTTTGCTATAGGAATGTCTATGGAATCTAATAATAGCAATCCATACTCTTAATACATTTCAGCATTTTGTTACACTGTCTTAATAGTCCTTTTAGATTTAAAAATGTTAATTAGTAGATATTTTGAACTAGAAAAAGGAATACTTGTATGTTATATAAAAATTTTTCTAAATAATCAAAGTCCTTTGTATTGATAATTTACAGAGTTCTTTAGTGTTATATCCAAACACATTTAAAACATCAGAATTTTTTTATTACTTTTTATAATGCTTTAGTAAAAAATAACATTCATCTTAGGTTGGAAAATGTGCCATTACTCTGAAATATATTAACATAGTTTATTTTTATAGCATGTGTTACTTGGCTTAAATTTGTATGTGTGTCTGTCTGTCTATCTCTCTCTCTTGCTACAAAAACTGTTCTCTGTCTTTATAATTAGTATAAATAACTTTAACATTCTGGATAAGCTGATACTCATCTAAATTTTAAAACAAGGATAAAAAATTTAATGACATTATAAGCCAGACAGGCAATGAAAATATGTGAAATGGATCATACTGAAGTCTATAGGATGAATGACTTCTGGAAGCAAGTGCTCAGTAGAAAACAAGCAAATCTTCTGTTAGCTTCTGGAGAGGGTTCATATATACATTATGTGTCAAATCTTTTCTTGAATCTTTACATTTTTGTTCTTAATTTTAATCGTGTGTGTGTGTGTGTGTGTGTATGTGTGTGTGTGTGTGTGTGTGTGTGTGTGTGTGTGTGTGTGTGTGCAGACAAGGTTGACAAACCCCTAGACCAGGAGTTACAGGTGACTGTGAGATGTCATGTTGGTGCTTGGAATTGAACCTGGGGCCTCTGCAATAGTAGCAAGCACTCTTAACTGCTATGTCGTTTCTCTAGTCAGCTTGAAATGTTTAAAAATATTTTAAGTGTATGTATATCTTGTGTGAATATAGGTTTGTGCACTTAACTACAGTACCTGTGGAGAACAGAAGAGGGCATCAGATTCCTTGAATCTAGAATTACAGATGGCTATGAGCTGCAAGATGTGAATTGTGAGAGCTGAACTCAGGACTTCTACAAGGGTTGTGGGTACTCTTAACCTCAAGCACTGAAACATCTCCTCTGTACCACTTTCTTTGATTCTTAAGAGAGAAGCTAAGAGAGAAGCCAGAATCATGAATGCTGTTCTAAGATCTTTATGTGTTGAAAGAACTTGGAAGTGAAAATAATTAATGTGTGTATATTGTGATATTTTTTTAGTGTGTGTTTCGAGTTCATGTGTGTGTATATATATGTAAATGTTTGTACAGCATGTGAAAGCTAGAAATGTCGAGTGTCTTTCTGAGTGTTTCTCACATTGCTTTTTGGGACAAAATCTTGAGCTGAACCTGAAGTATGACAGTTTGGATAGACTGACTGGCTAGAAAAATCTAAAGATATTCTAATATCTATCTCTTAAGTGATGGGATTACAGGAGTAACCCCTGTGGATACCAACGATAAGAATGCAAATCCTTGTGACTATGTGGCAGTTACTTTAACAATTTACTCATCTCCTCAGCTCAATAGATTACTTTTCAAAGAACAAAGGCTCAGAATCATTTGTAGTATTGACCTATATGATAGGTACCTTTTTATTTATCTTATATACTTCAATGTACATCTTCAACACAGGGAAGACAAAATTACGAGATATTGATGTTTATTGATCCAGCTGATTAGAATGGTTTGGGTATTTTTTTTCTAGTTGCAAGAAGCAAGATTTGACTGATTAACTGGATTCGTATTATAAGTCAGAAGTAGTCTCAAAAGAATGACTGTCCTCTTGCTATTTTAAAGTAATTTATGGTCTTGGATCCTGTGATTAAAGCTGCATGTTAAATAAATGGATATCCCAGAGGGGAAGAGTCATTGAGAAATAAATATTGGTTTGGACTTGGGCTATAGAGGTAGCTGATATAATTTTGCAATAGGATGTCTATGTAGAAGATGTGGTGGAGAATTATGGTGAAGGAGATATGAGAGAAGGAAATCAGACACGAGACTGAGATGGAAAAATGTCTGAAGGAAGAGTTCAATACAACAGGTAATAAATTTTGACGAAATGACTTGAGAGTAACTTCTTCTAGCCATCTTATACTATCTTCAGTAATGTACATACTTTATAACTCATAGCTAGTAGAGGTAGGTGCATGTTGGTAGCTCTTCATTTACTCATTTTGTGAATTCATAAGATAACATTTTGGATTTCTCTACTTAGAAAAACCAAGCATTCTAAAAGCACTCAGGCTAACTTCTAGTGTGTTTTTGTATATGTAATGGAATCATTGTAATTTTTAGGTTTATTGAATAAGACATTATCTAAAGCATTTTGGGAGGTGGGACAGCTGTAGAGGGCTTTGAGTAGAGGTTCTGCATTTGTCATATACCAGCTAGGTAATATAATAAAAGCACCTCTGTCTCTTGTACTTTTAGATAAGTAGCGTAAGTAGGATTTCTGGATACTATGTTTCTTGTGTTGTTCATAAACTATCACGTTCAATAATCTTTTGCAAAGTGTCTACTAACAAAGCATATACAAAAGATGTATCTTACATAGTCTAAAATACTTCATAATTGAATGGTTTAAGTCAACATTAATTTAAAAATATTTTTGAGAAAATATAAAACTTCATTAGAAAAATTAATTCACTAGAAAACTTTACTACTAAAGTAATAATTTGCAATGTGGGAATTATTACAATTATAATGAAATGCGAGAAAAATAATTACTGAAGGTCAAATGAGATAGCATAGATTTTAAAATAGTAAATATTTTTTTCTTTTTTTTCCTTCTTTATTTTGTATTTATCAAAAAAAACAGTAAAAAGAATTTAAAATGCAGAAGAGTTAACAATAACTATACAGAGGATAAGAATCATAAGCATGACTTATCAAGGGTGGAAATGCAAATAAGATTGCTACACATATATTTACTTTGTGTTCAGCTTTCCCTCTGAATTTTTTTTTCCATCCCTGTATATCTTTATTCAAGGTCCCTTCCCCCTCCCACCACATCTGGCCATTTTTCTATTTTTAAAAGGAATTATTTATTATATTATGTACAGTGTTCTATCTGCATGTACACCTGTATGCCAGAGGAGGGCATTCGATTCCCCACTAGAGATGGTTGTGAGCCACCATGAGGTTGCTGGAAATTGAACTCAGAACCTCTGCAAGAAGATCTAGTGCTATTAACCACTAAGCCTAACGCTAACCCTAACCTTAACCCTAACCCTAACCCCAGCCCCAAGGAATATTCTTACCAAACCCTAGCACATGTTATATAAAAACCATGTTATTATACAAAGCAATTTGTTACTAAAGACTTAAATTTAAAATTATGATTACAGAAAGTAAAAAAATTGTATGTAGAATCACGAAGTATACTTGGCACATTATTCTCAAATATTCCTCTTCATAACCCTAGATCAAATTATCAATTTCAAAGAGTTAAAACTGATCTCATTAAAATAATTTTCAATAACATCACCACATTTTTTTCATTTGTCACACTTACATATATTTTTCTGACCTTGGATCTCATAACTGTGTGTCATGTCTCTTAAGTCATTCCTTTTAAAGTGTAATTTCTATTTTTATTGCCCTGTCAGTTTTTGTTTTAAACCTATATGTTGATTGTTTGAAGCAAGTCTGTATTTTCTCTAGTATTTCTCTGTATTTCTTCATCTAAAGATTATTAATATTTGCTTAAGATCTTTTTGCTCAACTGGCAAGAATATTTCAGAAGTCAATATTGTGTCTTTCCTGGTAGACTGTATTGGGATCGATATGACAGTTTTTACTTCACCATTTATATTAAAATTGTCTCTTAGCTAATGTAATTTGCTACTTAGTGAAATAAAAGAAATAATAAAAGGGATTGTCTTTGTCTTCTTTTCTTTTTCTTTTTTAATAAAGAATGATACCATAACATTGGCTGTATTTTATTATCTATCATCATTTTAGGGAAAGGAATTTCATCCCCAAAACAATCGTACAGGATAACTTCTGATTCATTTCAATAATTCCTTTGTTACACACTTCTTGACAAATGTTACATTAAATGTTTGTATGCACATTAGTAAAATTGAAAAACTGGGACAGATTCCTTAATGCAGCATAAAGATCAGTGTTGCGCCCTTACAGTTCTATTCTCCATCTTCTCAACTTCATAAAGATCTTCTCTGTGAGGAATAATCCCAAGAGTAATTCAATAATCACTCTTCCTCTCTTGGCTAAGGATTTTTACTTTAGTATTTTCAGTTACCACTTGCCTTCTAGATTCTAACATTCATTTCCCACTGGTTGCTGTATCTTCTTTGTTCAAAAAACAGAAAAAAGAAAAACCAAAACAAAACAAAAACTTCACATTAAATTACCATATATACCTAAGGCAACCAAAAAGTTGAAGAGCAGAAGAAATAGAAACTGACTGGAAGTGGCGAGAGGGGTTAGGGAGTTTGAACAAGGGGATACATGGACTAAAAAAAATGAGACTTTATTCAAAAAGAAAAAGAAAAAGAGGTATCCAAATCATTACATCTAAATGGGGGAAGCATCCTAAATATAAGGAAGTAGACTGTCTTCACTGGGTAGGCCATAGAGCATCCGTGAGCATTAGCTGTGACCTACTGTGCTTTCTTTATCTATAGCTGAGCCCAACCTGGCTTGAGGACCTTTAGATTTTATTTTTTATGTTTCATTTATTCTAGAGAAAAGAGAAGTTTTATTACTGTATGAGTTTTTTTAATCTATTCTGAGAGTTTTGCTTTTTTATATAGTGTTTGATATTCATTTTCAAAAAATGAAAATTAAATGTTATTTTTTATGTGAAACTATCATGGGCAGAGCCTATCCTCCTATTGTTACCAAAAGCATTATGAAATAGCCATTGTCCTATATTCAGTATTCTGAAAAATACTGTCATCTCCCATATGTCAAAAATTTTAGAGGGAGAAGCTAGAAGCATTTTTTCTAACACTGAAACAAAAAGATTATTTGTTTCAAGATTGTCAGACCATTGAAAGTTGTAGAAGAGTAAGTGGCTGGTTCTATAGGTCTTCTTTTTAAAAAAATATTTTATGGCCTGGAGAAATGGCTCAGAAATTAAGAGAACTTGTTACTTTACCAGAAATCTGCATTTGACTTCCAGCCTCCTCATCCATGGGATAAAAATCATCTATAATTCCAGAGACTATAAAGCTGCTGGCCTTTGTAACCACCTGAAATCATATGCACATACATACATACATATAGTCATACTCACACCTATTTTTATATATCAAAATAAACAAATAACAAATAAATATTCTCATTGTACACAAGTCTTCTACTTCTATTGTGTACAATGAGATACTGCATTAGACTGAGCCAATTGCAATATATAATAGTAATTAACCTTAAGATTTCTGATAAAGCATTGAACAACAATATAATGTTCAAAAGTAGTTAATATGACCAAGTATGGAGGTATTCAAAGTACACTGTGACTTCTCAAAAATTTGCGCAGAAATTTCTTCACTATCACTTGACCTATTTTTAAGTAGAACATCAATTTTGTCATTGCAGTGTGACTTACAAGGAATTTCACATATATACTGGATAGAACAAATGAATAAAAATTAAGTGATGTTTTCTGCTGAAACTTTGATAATGTTTTCTCACATCAGAGGACAGAATCAGAAATTGGGTAAGACATTGTGGGAGTACCTCTGAACATCTTTCCTATGGTTCTATTTCATGACTAATTATAGACTATATAATGATCCTTAGGAAGCAAATCCTCTCTATTTCAGTATAAGAGGAAATGGCATCTAGAAAGAATAAATTAATGGGTTTGATTTAAAAAAATAATTTCATTTTAGAATACATATACAAAAATATGAGTCAACAATACAGCTATCTTGATAAAAGAAACAAGTTAGACTTCCAATTTTTTATTTATCTAAAAAAAACTAGACTTTTTTATTTTTTGACTCAAGGGAGCCATTTATTTGAGAAGATTGAGTTCTATATACGTATATATTATTTGGTGTTTTTACATCATGCACCCCATCAAACTCAGATATCAGACTTCTCAGTATCATGCCCACTCTTATGATCTCCCCATTGACAAAACCACCTCATTCCTGCTGCTCATTTGCTTACTGGAACATAACTAAACTCTCTGTGGCCAGACAATTAAAGAAAACAAGTCTTTCCTTACCCACTCCTCTGCCAGAAGCTATCAATGCAGAAGTGAGGCATTGTGTCATTTAACTATGTTCTGGTCTTGAGTTATTGTCCTGGGCACACACATGGGAGGTAAGACACTCCACTTCAGTAGGGAACACAGTCTGCACAGAAAAGGATTGGTGTAATAGCAGCAAGGAAGGAAGGAGTTCCTAAAAGCACAGCTCAGAGGTCAGAGGTCAGAAGGTGACTTCTGCCACCTGAACCTGGGCCCTGAGATGGGTTTTAGGGTTTGACACAGAGCACAGCCCATCAGTAGGCAGCTGGTGTAATAGCAGTGAGGGAACAGCCAAGTCCCTGGACACACAACTGAGAGGTGAGGTCAACGGGTGACTACTGACATAACATTGCAACCTCATGAGAACAGCCGATCCTCTGAGTACATAGCTAATTAAGAGCCTTAAGAGCCCTCAGACCAACAACTCACTAGGAGCTGACCAAGAACTAACCAAGAGAGAATTGAGGAAACAATGGGCAGATGGCAGTGCAAAAATACATAAAACAATACAAAGGTCAACAAGACACCACCAGAAGAAGCAAGTAGTTCTATAGCTTCCAGGCCTGAACATAACAATAAAGAGGGAACAGAAGAAAACAACCTTAAAAACAGCTTAATGAAACTAATAGAATCTTATTTGTATTTCCACCCTTGATAAGCCATGCTTATCATTCTTATCCTCTGTATAGTTATTGTTAACTCTTCCACATTTTAAATTCTTTTTACTGTATTTTTTTTGATAAATACAAAATAAAGAAGGAAAAAAAGAGGATATTAAAAAACTCCCTTAAAGAAATAGAAGAAAATACAAACAGAAAATTAGAAGAGATGAACAAAGCCCTGAAAGAAAATAAAGAAAAACAAGAAATAGAAAGCAAACAGGTGAAAGAAATTTGCCAAGAATTAAAAACCAAAGTAGAAACAATAAAGAAGGCACAAACCAAGACAAAACTAGAAATAGAAAACCTTTAAAAATGACTCGGAACTACAGATTCAAGCTTAACCAACAGAATCCAAGAGATGGAAGAGAGAATCTCTAAGATGGAAGACTTAATAGTCTTAATAGATGCATCAGTTAAAGAAAACACTAAAACCAAAAAAGTCATAATACAAAATGTCCAGGAAATTTGGGATACCATGAAAAAACTAGACAAATTTAACCATTGTGATAATTAGTCTTGGCTGTCTGTTTAAAGGGGGTTAGCATTACCTCGGAGACATACCTTTCAGAATCTGTGTGTTTCCAGAGAGAAACAAAAGACGAAGAACTTTCATCAAGGTAAATAGTGCCTTTCAGAGAGCATCCCAGGGATAAGTGTGAAGAAGCTGTATGAAATTACAGTTCATTTCTTCCTTCACTGGCTTCTATGAACATTACTGCTTCTGGCAGACATTACTTGCATTAGTCTCCAGTTCTGTGGCCTATAATGTGGGCAGGATAGTTTCCAGGAATTTTCTAGTCCTTCAGTGCCATGCTGGCATTGGTGAAGCACCTAAATTTATGATAAGTTATGTTACTCCCTCTCAACCATACAGCCATTGTCAGATTAAGCTGCTTATATCAATAAGCCCATCTACTAAATCTTCAGTGTGTGTGTATATGTGTGTATGTGTATGTGTGTGTACTTGTGCACAAACTTGTGCATGCAGTGCACTAAGAGTTTAAGTGTTTTTTGAGTGTAAAGTAAATGGATATCCAAGTATTTGTATCCCTTTACAAAAGCACTTTCACAGGCTGTGATCAAAAATCCCATTATATTATTTCTTATTACATTAGAATGGAATATACTGTATTAGAAAGGAGGAGACTGCATACAGAATTCTAGTGGTAAATTGAGCCAAAATAAATTTCAACATTATTTAACAGTATTTCTTAATAATCAAATCCAAGTCTTCCAATAAAAATCCCCTTCATAGTCCCCTACCATGTGCAGGTGTCAGTCTTTACACATTTGATTTCTTTACCAGTATTTCTCAAACACATCTTAAGATGTATGTGTCCATATACCTTCAATCCTAATCTCAGTCCTCCTTGGAATGCTGCAGTGTTTCTCAGTTCCATTAAGAGTGCCACTAATCTTGTATCCTGCTACATTGCTGAAGGTGTTTATCAGTTGTAGCAGTTCCCTGGAAGAATTTTGTGGGTCACTTATGTATACAATCATATCATCTGCAAATAGAGATAGCTTCACTTCTTCTTTTCCAATTTGAATGCCCTTAATCTCTTTTCGTTCCCTTATTGCTATAGCTAAAACTTCGAGAACTGTATTGAATAGATAAGGGGAGAGAGGACATCCTTGTCTAGTTCCTGACTTTAGTGGGATTGCTTTGAGTTTTTCTCCATGAACACAAAGTAAATATATGTGTAGCAATCTTATTTGCATTACCACCGTTGATAAGCCATGCTTTTGATTCTTATCCTCTTTATAGTTATTGTTAATTTTTTCTCATTTTAAATTTATGTAACTTTTTTTGTTAAATACAAAATAAAGAAGGAAAAAAAAAGAGTGCCACTAATATTTCTCAAGACACAAAGAGTACAGTTGGCATCTCTTTTCCCCCTTACTTTAGGCAATGCAAATAGTTTTGGGAGAGATGTAGATGAAAATGAAACATAGACGATCTGGGCTCTTTCTATTTTTATTTGATATTCCCCATCCTTTACCTCCATTCTTCTAGGGGCACCACTCATACATTTTCTCTAGACTCTGGTCACAGGTCTCTGTTGAAACAGGAGCACCTGTTCTGGCTTTTATCCAACAAATTTTCCACTATGTGGATGGAGGATTTTTTTTAATGCAAATTTGATCATGCTTAAAATACTCCATTGGCTTTTCATTAGCAGTTGGATAAAAACCAAATCCCTTAATATAGCTTATAAACCCTAAGCTGGTTGTCACCTGCCTAGTTTTCTCACATTACTTCATATCAGTCCACAAGCCAGTCACTAACCTTCAGCATTCCTAGCTTTCTTCTCTTCTTCCTTGATCTAGTGAATCTCCACATTGCCTCGGGACATCATTAAAATCTCTTCTGCTCAACTTGTTTTGTTTTGTTTCCCCTTGAATTGTAGCATACTCATCACTTCTGCAGTAGAGCCTCTCCCATGTCAAACCCTCTCTAAATTGTTCAGTGGACCAGGACCATGTACCATTAATCCCAGTTGCAATTACCATTCCCATACAGAAAACATTGTTTCCTGTCTGATTTGATCACATATCAGGAGATGGAGGGGTTCCTTTTGCTTTACTCATCTCGGTTCCTCTCCCACTTCTCTTGTCCCATCTGAGCTCCAGTCATTAATGAGAAAAGGATGTGTGTATGAATAACCTTTGCCAAGGATCTTTGCTATGGACATGGGGAAATCAGCATTCTAGTGCAGGATACAACACTGCTTTTGGAAAAGTAAACCCTTTACTTGTAATGAATAAAGAGCAGAATTATTCTAATATTGTAAGAAATGAAAAAAATCACAAGTCAGAAATTGTGCAAATTTGCTAATTTGCTAATCACTAGCAAATATTGATTAGTCACTAAATTAAGATGAACTCTTTAATAAGCTGAAGTATAAGCTTTACATACAGAAGACCTTGTGACTAGATTGAAAGAATCATTATCAGTGGGTATGACCAGTCTCCTTTGGATAGTGTTTACTGTTTAAACAATTTTATCTTTATTTTTATGTGACTGGTGTCCTTAGATGCCAGAAATGGCATCAGATCCCCTGGAACTGGATGGCAGATGACTGTGACCTGTGTTCTGATGCTAGAAACCAAACATATGTTCTCTGAAAGAACTCAGCACTCTCAACAGTTAAAATCATTTCTCCTTTTCTTTTCCTTTAATGTATTAACTTCATGGAAAATTCTTTATAGCACATGTTTTAAATTGGAAGAGAAATACACTAAAATATACTAAACTATCTCCCTCAGATTTGTAATCTCAAATTAAGGAATTTAGTTATAAAATATTAGTAGTATTGATGAATCCTTTCTATTGCACAATGAAGTCAGTGAACACTGCCTGTGCATCCTTAGACAACCTGTTTCTGGTCCTTTCTGGAAAATATAATTGCTTTTCCTTGAGTATAAAATCCTTACAAAAATGTTTTTACCTAGTCATATGGGATCTATCTGTCTATCTAGTCGATCATCCATCAGTCTGTCTATCTATCTATCTATCTATCTATCTATCTATCTATCTATCATCTATCTATCTATCTATCTACCATCTCTCTATCTACCTATCTGTCATCATCTAACATCTATATATAGCTACTATTTATTTATTATCTCTCTATAGATATGCATATTTACTGTCTGACTATTATCTATATATTGTATGCCCATATCTCTATGTTTTGAAAGTTCAATGTTAGTTTCTATGATTCATTGTATATTAATATACATTTTAAAGTCATAATAAGATCAAGTCTGTGTATAAAAATATGTAATTAATTGAATACCTTTTTTATTATCATATCAAAGCTTAACCAATAAAGATAAACCTAGCTGAAAAAAATACAAAGTAGAACTCAAAATAATATGAATGTACACTTACATGTCTCCATAGAATACTGTGTATATACATCTGGCATTTCTCTAGGGAGAAAAAAGTTTCTTTTAATAAAAAGATAATCTAAATTTGAGATTTTATGAAGATTAGACCCATTTTTGTGTTTATGACCTAAATCAAATTCTCTTGAATATGCTTTTCAAGAATATTGACAATATGTTTGACAGCTTAAGGAAATGAAAATTTAAAGAACAAAAGTCAATACCCTTTATAATGCTCAGTTATCACGGTAAAAACCTGCCATGAGATATGTTTTAAATGGGGTTTATTTTGTGAAAATCACTTACAAAACAGACACGGTTTTAAGAGAAAATGAAAGGATAAGGTTGCAGCGCGCCAGAGCCTTACTAAGGAAAACTCTTCATCCTCACACCATACGTCCGAACTCAGTCAGTGTCCCAGACCATGTGGAAAATTGACTCCCTTTTGGTTTTAAATTCTTTTTTCAAGTTAATGATGAACTTCCAAGTAATTCCATTTACTTATCAATCATTTGTAGTCTTCTTTTTTTAAAGTCCAACTTAGTACTCCTTTATTTTATTTTATCTCCTGCTCTAGATGTCATTTCCATTTCCAGACATTTCCACAGAAATGAGAAAGTGTATGGGGAACAAAGTGTTGCCCTCACTGTAGCAGATGACCCATATTAATAGGCTTTTGAAAAGGACAGTAAAACATAAAATGCTAGTTTTGGTGAATGGTGACCTGCTTTACAGACAAAGACTTCCAGATGAATTCAATGTGCATCAATGACTCTGCAATTGGAAATGTGTGCTGTGAATCCTATAGAAAACTATCTCAGGATTTCAAACTAAATCTTCAACACCGAAACCTGTGAGATTGCTATTTCCCTAAAATTGATGAAAGAACTTCAACCTTCTTAGTCAGTGCTTTCTTTTGCTATTTAAAGTCTTTATTTTTTCTTTAAATAGTATTTGGAAATAATCTGTTTGAAGCATATTATTTGATACTAATGTGATAATGTCAATACCAATATTGTCAGTATTTAAAGTTTCATTTGATGCTAGGGACTATACCTAATGCATCTAAGATAGTTCTCTAGTTAAAAAGAAAAAGAATCACTTACTCCATGTTCAGTAAAATAAACTTTAGAAGACTAAATTTCATAACACTGATTTAGATGGTTTTATATCTTTTCTTTTTACAGCTGTTAATATTCTTTTGTTTTCTTTATAGAACTGTGTATTTATAGTATCAGGGTGACCTAGGCAGCTCCAGGAGAAGTACATCACACAACTGTTTTCAAACACAGGAAGAAGGAGAGTAATTGACTATCATTATTCACAATTATTTTTATTGGAATATAAAAAATATCAGGCTGTCTTAGCAGGACTATTTTGTCTCACTGCTCAGGACTGTGATTATTTACATATCTATTATTAACAGAGACAATCAAAATAATGATTTTCATTAGTCTAAATCTACCCTCTGGTGTTGAAAGGAGGACTCAATATTCACTGAAACATCTTAACTTCCTCTTCCTAATGGGTTGCTGGGTATTAGAGGTGTGATTTTTTGTTACTAGGCAAACACTACTTCTGTGAATGTCCACACCCTGATATTGGATTCATAAGCAAATAATAACAAAATGGGAGCATGTGGAGTAGTTTTACATAGATAACTAAAGTCCATATCATGTTATATTATCAAAAGAATTGGCCAAGGTGTAGTGACTAAGAAACTACAAACGATCGAGCCCTGGAAAGGGGTATAGAGTATGAGATTTCACTCCTAGAAGAAGAACTATTAGCAGTTATATTTGCTCAGAGAGCAAGGGTCAGTTTTCTGTAACAGTGTAGTCCATGACAGGTCAACTGTGCTTTAACAGATGCAACACTTCCAAGAATATTTGAGCAGCACAATTGACCTTGGTTTGTAGGGAGATAAAGATGTGGGTGGGAAGAGAAAGGGACTGGAAAAATTTTGGAGGAGAGAAAAAGAATATGATCAAAACAGATTATTTAAAATTTACAAAGAACCAATAAATAAGTTAAATGATAAGACTTTAAAAAGTTGAATTTATAAGACCTTAAGACAGTTTTAGTAAAGAATATGAGATTAAAAATTTTTTTATTTACTTTTAGTATAATAGGAGTCTGAAGCAGAGGAAAGCCTAGTTCAAGGTCTGCCTTCATTACACTGTAAATTCAGGGCCTGTTTGTCTAGCCTGATGTTGACCCTTTCTCAACATCAAAAGTGAAAAAGACTTAGGAATGTAACCCATAGTGGGAATGCTTGTGATAGTGTTAAGGGTTTAGCATGTTCAAAGCTCTAAGTTGAATTCTCTGTACTGTGAATTTAAATAAGTGGTTTACATAGTCTTCTGAGATGAATAGTCCTGACTTGCTAAGTATGAGAGGAAATTATAGAGGGTTCAAAAATATGGCCAGAATTTAATGCAGAATCATTCCATTAACAAAGTCTGTTTTCCATTGAAATGGGGAGGAAACAATGAAAGGGGGATAGTGATTCCTTTTCTTCTTTGTCCTCTCTTATTTGTGCTGTTAAGAATCACAGCTAGGGTCTCATGCCTGTTAGGAGAATGATCTGCTGCTGAATAAATTTCATATCCACGAAATTGATTTTTTTTTAACTTTGTTCAACTGGAGCTAATTCCATAAGCCAATGTCATATAACCATCCGTGAGCCATACCTAAAAATAAAAGAAATTCTTAATTTATACATACACTATGAAGCTAAAGTAATATAAATATGTGCTTGCAATTTATGAGTTGTCCTTTTTTGTGCAAATATAACAGCTGGGCTGGAGAGTTGGCTCAAAGATTAAGAATACTTGTTGCTATTGAGGAGACCCTGGGTTTAATTCTCAGGATCCATATAGCAGCTCACTGCCCTCAACTCTAGTCCTAGGGAATCCATTGTTACCCTCAATTCTCAGAGGGCACCAAGCAGGCATGTGATCACACCTTCACACAAAACACTAACATGCATGCATACACACTTATACACTTATACAGACATACAAAAAACAGATACAGACACACACACACACACATATATATGGCCTTTTAAAATACATATACACACATAACAAGCACTCCCCTATGCTACTCCTATTTCTTAGTCCACTGTCACACGTACTCTCTGATGTAGTATCATGGTAAAGCTACACCTATTTCTATATTATTCTCTTATTAGCTAGTGTAGGTAATAAGTTCACCCAGCTGCTGATAGTCTCATTATAATTTTCAAAACATCACAACTCTTAAACGAAGATACTGAAAGTGAATTTCCATCTGGAGTAGCAACTGCATCTAAATTGTATATTAGCAGCTTTCTTTTCTCACAGTGAATGATGCAGATGTCTGTTGCATTCCTGTACCTTGCAGAAGAAGAGAGCTCTTTGCACATAATTAAGCACTTGTCTTTCCTTTGCTTTCTAAAATCTTGATGTGTGATTTCTTTTTTTTAAGCATGCACTAACTTCAATTCTCAGACAATGAATGCTAGTCAATGAAATTCATATGAAATAGACCCAAGGCCATATGTTACACTTTCAATCATCTAAGTCCTCAGAATAACTGTGTTTACATTTTCTCCTTTTCCTAAAGGATCAGAGTTGTCTACTGAGATATATCTGATAAATATTGTGTGTAAAAAAAGATCAGAAATTTATGCATATGAACTGGCTAGCTAGAGCCACTATATAAAGGTAAGACTATAAATTTATCTGCATGTAAATCTCAAATTCTTTGATACTTGAAAGAAATTAGAAATATAATCATAGACTTAATAGCTCTTTTTTCTTTCAAAAAAAAAAAAACTTCATTTATTTATTTATTTGCCTTGATGTTTGCCTGGAACTGGGAACTGGAACACTGTAACTACAGACATTTGTGAGCTGCCATTTGGATGCTGGGAATTGAACTCTGGTCCTCTGGAAGAGCAATCGGTGCTCCTAACTACTGAGCCATCTCTTCAGACCCATTAAAAGATATCTTGAATGTTTAAGAACTAATAAAAAAGTAAGGACCTTGAACTTGAAGTATATACAGTTGTTAATATCCTTGTATTATTCTAAACAGTAGGCAAATCATCTAATTGATCACTAATCTTACAGAATAGAATTCTAATATCTTCTTATGAGTAAAGTTGTAGAGGGTTCTAGGTCCTTGTACTCAAACATAAGCATGCTGGAAATCACAAATGTTAAAATCACAGGGTTGTCTCTTCACAGAAAGAAACATATATTTGTTTTCTCCTATGAAGGCTAGTAATGCATGTGGTTAATAGCCTGGTGACCTCTATACTACATGCGTGACTAGGGCACACCTGGCTCCCCTCCACCCTTATGTTAATCTCCTGCCTGCTACCTAGGCCCTTGAGTATTATTTCTTAATCAATAAAGCACATCTTTATGTAATCAGTCACATATATTTTTAAAAGAGTTCTAATGTAATTATTTCTCAAGCTTTATTATATGCATAGGATTGAGTTAACTATCACCAGAAAACTCTTTTCAAAAGTTGCACTTTACTTAAACATGTCTAAAATAAACACCTGATGACATATTTTGATGTTTGAATCAACACTTGCTACTGGGTAGTACTGAACTGGACATGCTTCTTAAGTTGCATGGATTGTTACACCCCTGACCATGGTGTTTACAGAGACTTTCAGAAGTGAAGTTATTAAGATTAGGTGATAAACAAGTTTCACATGTCCAAACATCTCTGAGAGCTAGAATTTGGAAGTAAAAACAATATTTCTATTGCATAAGAAAACCCAGATTATTATATATAGCATTAAAGTAGATTTTTAAATACCTCTGGAAAGCCAGATGCATTAATTAGTATAGCCAAAGGGTGTGAATTAAATGTATTGTGGCAGTAGGATATTCATTTGCCAAAGTCCACAAAATAAAGCACAAATCAAGACAGAAGAAATCCTCTTGAATTAATTAAAAAAACTCATAAATTCTCTGCAGAGCATTTAACCACAAATATGCAGATAGTTATCATATTTTGTTGTCAACTTTCATTTGAACTATCTAATTACATTCCTGTGATATTTCTACCTATGATCTATTTTGAACATCTTGATTTTTCAGTCTTTTAATGAATTACTACCTCAATCAGGAGCAGTGGCATTAGATACATCCTTACTCTGAGCAAGTGTTAATATACTGGGAAAATTGGTCCTGGGACACTTTTTTGTTTATAGCAATAGTGGATGGGCTCCTCTTTTCATGATCAAGATTTCTTTAAGTCATTTCAGACATTATGGTTTCAGAAATGAGAAAAAAATCCATTTTTATTTTATAATCTTGGAGATTAGCTCTATGATTACATATTTGATTTTTTTAATGTGTGTGTCACACATACGGAAGTGACCATTTTAGTTTTGGATATGTGCTTGGCTGTACATGGACATATGAATATGGAGGCCTGAAGTAAATGGTTTTGTCTCTAATCTATAGATTGATATCCATGTTATTTATTTCAGATGTGGTCTCTCACTAAATTTAGAGTTTACCAAACTGGAAAAATTGGTTTGTCTATGATTTCTGTGGATCCACCTGTGTCATGTCCCTAAGGCCATTCCTAGCTTTTTAAGTGAGTACTGGAGAGACATAAGGACTTAGGTTTGTGCAGAAAATCTTTTACCCACTGAGTTAAAAAATAAGGAGACAGCCCCTCATCTTACTTATTACCTCCTTTAATATTTTCTTTCTTCTTGCCCAGGTCTTACCAAGTTTCAGATCAGAATGACAGGTAAAAGACTGTGGAATCAATGGAATCCTTATGTGTTTTGGACACAGTACTGTACTGCTTCATAGCTAAAACATGCCTCTCACTTGGTTTTTTTTTCCTGGTTATCTCAATGGCCGCAAAATTATTCTATTTTGGACCCGGTCCTTAGGAAATGGGTCATGCATAGTAGATTTTAATTACAGGCTCGTCCCACACAAAGTTATATGAGCACGGAGAGTCACTGCATCTTACACCAAGAGATTAAAAATTGTGTATCATCTAGTTTCCAGTGAGACTGCCAAATGAAATAAAGAAAGAACACATTGGTTTATGTTTCATAATCAGTCAAGATACATTGGCATTAGGCACTGTTGGTGTGGTACACCTGGCTTCCCTGGTGCTCACTTTATCTATAGTCTACAACTCTTGAGACTGCTAAAGATTTCAAAGGTTACCTCTGAAGTAACTATGCACAGATAGCATGACAGCAACCACATGATGAGAGAATGGAGGAAGGTGAGTGCACAAAACAAATGTTTCCCAAGACAATGGTTGATTCAAAGAATATCTCTTCCTGGACTAGAGGAAAACATCCCTACCCAAATAAAAGACATTGTTTGTATTCTTTAATTTTACTTGTTTTTATTATAAAACATTTTTGTTTTACAGAAAACACCTCAAAACCCATAAAAACAGGTATGAGCATGGCTCCATAGATTTTTAGACAATAGCACCTACCAAGCAACAAAAGATTCCAGGCTCCCCAGATGTTTTATACTATATTTTGGATCTAGAAGGTACCTCAAAGGCCTTTAGGTTTATGGTTAGTTTTTATTATCAAATTGAGAAAAACTGTAGTCACCTGAGAAAGAGAATCTCAGTTGAAAAAATTTCTTCATCAGTATGGCCCATGGCTTTATGTGTGAGAATCTGTTTTTGATAGGTAAGTGATTTTGGAGGCTCAAGCCCATGTTGGGCAGCACCATACCTACAAAGGTCAATTTGATATGTCTAATATGTCCAGCTGAGTGTAGTCTGGAGACCAAGCAGGTAAGTATTACTCTCTTTTGATTTCTGCTTCAGACCTTGATTGAGCTCCTGACTTCCCTGAAGTATGATAGACTGGGACTTGGAAGTGTCAGCCAAACAAACCCTTTCCTCTTCCACCCTGTATTTCCTCAGTGTTTTGTTATAGCAACAGAGAGGAAAGCTAACATTGGTATCAGAGAGTTGGTGTTTCTGTGACAGACCTGACCATGTGGCTTTTATACCTTAAACTTTTTTTGTTGCAGGAAAATGAAGAATTTAAGATGTAGAAGCCACTGACAGTTTGGAGGTTAATATACCATTGGTAACTTGGAAGATAATGCTAAATTCTATGTGAATAATAGAGCAGGTATTGTAAAGTTCAGAGAGAAGTAATGACTCTATTGATATCATTTGTGTGATACATTTTAATTATGAAATTTGTTTTTTGGTTAGCTTGCACTAAAAAATTCATTGTGATTAATAAAGACAAATATGAATGAGGTAAAAGCTCCTGGGAATTATCTCCTTAGGGTCAGCAAAAGAAGCTGTGAGTTCAGGGGCTGAGCAAAGCTGCATCTCAAGCAGGTGGTAGAATTTGGTAAGTAATGTTTAAGAATTTTTCACAAAATAATGTTTTCAAAGGTATCAAGGGATCATAAAAAGCAGCTAAGGTTTGGTACTATGTGCTAGAACCAAAGGCTCCCTGCAGAAAGGCTGGAAGAGGACATTGGTGACAATGCAGCCTTAGCTGCAGTAGAGACCTTAGGCTTGAAGAGGTAATGGAGATCAGCTGAGACTTGACATGGTGATGTCTAGGAGAAGCTATTGGTGAAGGGGCAGTGTAACTTGTACAGGAGATTTTAGTGTATAGATATTGCCAGTACAATGGGAGTAAATAGCAAGGAAAGAAGCAGGTCAGGAGTAGAGTTGGTCTGAGTATAGTAGACAAGTGGTATATTGTTTATGGCCAGGTCAGAGAAATGGTATTGCCCAAAACTTTGAAGCCCAGAAAATCATGAGTTAGTTCTACAAGTCAGACACTGAGCTTTTGATCTGATTGCAACTGTGCTCTGGTTCTTTGCTCTTTGAATGACTTGTGTTTTTATTTTCACAGTTAAGAGATTTTACATTTTTTTATTTTTTAAAAAAATATTTATTTATTTTTCTTTTTTCTTCTTTTTATTATGAGTAAAGCCATATATTTTATTCATGTATATCCTTGTTCAAGCTCCCTTCCCCCTCCAACCCCTTCCAGTCACTCTCTCTTCTCCATATCACTTTATCTCCTCCCCAGCAAGGGCAGGAGGTCCCAAGGTCCCAATGTGGCTTAGTTCAGCATCCACTCCAGGCAGATCAGCTTTCCTCACCCCAACATCAAGACTGGATCAAGTGTTCCTCTAGAGGAAATGGCCTCCTAGGTGCCAGTCCAAAGTATTTCAGATCCCAAGCAGTTCAGTGTTTGTGGTTTGCAGATTGGACATGCTTTGCTTTTTGCTTTTTTCTTTGAAGTCCACTAATGAGTGAGTACATCCCTTGCTTATTTTTCTGGGTTTGTGGTTTTTTTTAAAGAATCATGGACTTTTAAAGTATTGAAAAAAATTGAAGACTATGCTACTTCTAAAAGTTGTATTATATTTTATATTATATTAAAATGAGATATTTTGGGGCCAGAAAAGGTTAAGGTTTAACAGTTATGTTCTTTTGTGTCACTGTGACAAGGAATGAATTTGTGATGACTAATCTTAGTTGTCAACATAGGTAGAATGGAACCACAGTTGAGGAATTGTCTCTGTCACATTATCCAGTGGCCACCTGTAACATTTATTTTCAAGATAGCTAATAGGAGTAGGATGCTCAAGACCACTGTGAGTAGTTTCATTCAGGGGAAGGTGGGCAAAGAATAAATTAAAAGGATATTTGGAAAATGAGCCTGGAAGCAAGCCAATAAGAAGTGTTTTTATTTGTCCTTTGCTTCAGTTCCTGCCTTTTGGTTCCTGCCTTGATTGTGGACTACAATCAGTATCACACAAATCGTTCTGTCCCTCAGGCTGCTTTTAGTGCTTATACCAGTTACAGAGAAGCAAACCAATACACAAAGAGAGGCATTAAGGGGAGAGAGCTACCTAATTATAGAGGTGGGTCTAATGAAAAGACTTAGGACATCTGGAGCATACCAATAAAGGAGACTTTGGGAATCCAGCTGTCCTCTGTGGTGAGTAAGCTCACCTAACTTCTTATTTGCAACAAGTCCCAAAACAACAGAGACCAACTGACCACATACATAAACTTCTGAAAATATAACTCTGCCTGAGTATTTCCTCTTTATAGTTTATTTTCTCAGGTATTTTTGTTGCAGCATTAAAAATTCATCACTATACTTTCTTACTATGTATGTTATAAGGTATTTGCGCTTAACTCCTAATAACAAACTTTTCCCTCCTATCTAAGTAGTCACCACTACATCTTTATTAGAATTATTTTCTAGCTCCTAATTTTCACTATACTTCCCTAAATAAACAAACCAAAAATGAGAAAATTTTCTTTCATAAATTCCATTGAATTAAAAGAAGAGTAAAGTTTAGTATGGTTTTATTTTTTTGAAAAATATCATTTCTGGAATGGAACCAATTCTCACTGACATTATTGGATCAGGTTTGCTTGGGTTGTTAGTATGAGTCATATTGACTATTTGCTCAGAACCAAAATTGTCCCTAATAATAAATATTTGCCATATGAATTCTGATCTCATAAATTCACTTTGTTCTAGCTCTACTTCACTTTCCTACATTGCAATATAATATTTCATAAGTGAAAAGGCTATGAAATATAGAGCATTACTGTTTTGTAGGTCATTTAAACTATCCTATTTGAAGCTGGCATCTGCCATGGCTGCTACTGATATTTTGGTGTTTTTTTCTTGGCACAAATATACAAAAAAAGTTCCATAGTGTAAACATATTATTTGTCTTACTAATAGTGAATTGGTTTTCAAAATGAAATTTATGTCCCCTCCACCAAAAATAAGGGTGCTCAGTTCCTCTTCATTTTTACAAAAAAAAAAGGGGGGACCTTTTTGGTCACTTTAGCCAGATTGAGGAGTCTTGATTTCTGATTGTTTAATTACAGCTTTTATATTTGTTTTGATGTAACAATCAGATAACCATTTTTAAAAAGGTATAATATATTTTAAATTAAGTACATGAGTAGGTGCACATGAGTGAAGGTGGCTGAGGAAAGCCAGAGTGCCATATCCTTTGGAGTTGGAGTTACATGTAGTCGTGAACCACCTGATCTATGGAACCAAACTTGCGACATCTATAAATGTAGTAAGCACTCCTAACTTGGAGCTCTTCAACCCTAAAGAAACTTTTAAAAAAATATGTATTAACAACTTTGGTTTCACTTCTATTGTATGCGATATTCCATTTAATGCCACTGAAAATGAGGGTGATTTTATTTTATATTTTCCTTGTTTACTTGGAGAACATTTTGTATTTTGAATAAAATTTCTTTATTTATGAATTGCAAATATATCCACCTGTGTGGCATGTTCTTTACTCTTGACATTGGTTAGGTTTCTACTGAAAAACAATGTTGGAGTCAGCGTCCATGGCTGCATGTATTATTTTTTCTCTACTTACAGAAATGTTATTCTTATTTGGAAATAACTACTCACCTAAGGGTTAGTCTTTTTGGAGGATGGATAATGAGTTCTTGGCTTAATAGCTTTCATAAACAATGAATAAGGTTTGGTAAGAAACAGATTTAAATAATCTCTTGTTATATTTCACCAGTTAATTTCAGTTTGCTCCTCTGAAAACAAATACGTATGTGGCAGTTTATGAAACATTTCAAAGCATATTCATGTACCTTTATGTTTTATCGTTTTTATTTATCTTAGCAGGACAGCCATGATCTCCTGTGCTAAATCTTTATAATAAATCTTTACAATAATCATTATTTGGTCCCAGTATTTTATGTTTCCTAAAAGGAAGTTATCGAGTCCTTGGAACTAGTTAAGAATAGAAATTAACTGGTCTAGTATTCACTACCTACATTTCAGAATGTATCCTGATTTTTGCAAGGAAGATATTCTGGCATCCTGCTTGGTGGATAAGCACTCCTTTCTAGTGTTTTGTATATTTCAGGGAGTGATTAGCTTCTCATCTGTGATATGGAAATTACAGATTCCTGGCCCCTTCTAAACCTGATTCACTGTCCACCTTTGTACTGGTACCCTAAAGCACCACAGTTAAAAATTTATGAATGTAATTTAAAGGAGGCAATTCTGCTTTGTGATTACAATAAATTTAAAAAAACTCAAATCCTCACTGACCTATTATGAAACATATTTTAACATTATTTAACATTAAATAAAGTTTAACATTATTATTACATTATTCCTTTCATGCTGTTTATGAAAGTATGCAAACCAAGCCACCCAAAAGTGACATATATTAAGAAACACAGTGATTGCAAACGACAAAGACAATGATAACAAAAATTAGGAAAATCACCTCAACAAAAATAAAGGAGAATAAGTGTTTTGAATGAAAGGTTTTGGTTTTGAACATTGATGATATGTGGTATACTTAGGAAATACCCCACATATAGGAAAAAAACAGTCCAATGAGAGTGAGAGAAAAGGCTTGTGTGACAATAGTTTCATGACTATTACACTTTGCAGAAATCACTTTCATGATAAATGAGAAAATTAGCCAAGCTTCTGACCTAAGATTCCTCCCTAGTAAAGCACCTTCTCTACAGTCTGCAATAACAACACAATGTGGCAGCAGGTAATTATACTTTTTCTTGAGATTTATAAACTAGTTTCCTCCTTAATTATTTTTGTTTTAGGCTAAAGCTCAAGTAAAATTGAGCAAACCTTGGGGATAATGAAAGATGGTATGATCCTGAAAACTGGTCCCATTTGAAGTTTGTATTCTCTTAATACTGGATCCCAGATTATAGTTAAAAAATAAATTTTGAATATTGATACTTGCACATGAATAACAGTGCAGTCTGACAGTTAGGGACACAAAATTTAATCAGTGAATTATGCAGCTTTGCTTCAAATGGTCTTAGCATTATATCTTAAAAAGCACTTGAATTTGCATCTACCTAAGAATTTGAAATAAGTGATAATAGCCATGATTCTATTATGTAACATCACATGGTATCATTAGCACTTAGTGTACTTTAATAGCTCTACAACAAAACTCATTGTTTTCAAATGTTTTCTAGTTAAGTATTTATTTCTGCAATCATGGCATAATCATAATTTCTATCTGTCCCTTCTTATTTTAATTTTCTTGTGTATATGTTTTTCCATTGTTCTCTTACCAAAGTAACATGGAAAAAAAGGCACACCCTCCTGCCCAATTCTGCCTTTCCTTCTGCCCACCACTCACTCAGCTATCATTCAAATACCTTCTACAAGATTATGTAATAAGGTTTCTCCAACAAGTGTTAGAAATTAACAGAAACTTGAGGGATCTTTGAGTTATCCAGATACTTGAGTTTGTCAGAGTGTCTAGTTGAGAGATACTCATAAAATAGTTCAAGATGACAAACTCTAGGTTTATAGCTTTTGTTTTATTTCATTTTTCTTAACTGTTGCATGTTTGTGACTCAGCTAGCAAGAAGAATATGAGTGCTCAATATTCTTATTTAATCCATGTTCTTGTGAAGTATGGAAAATAAAGTCAATAGCATTTGAACATGGAGTATGTAGAAGTATGTGTGTAGGAAAGGGGCAAATGTTACCCCTTACTGAGCAGCATGATCATTTTCATTTGTATTTATGTTGAGTGACACTGTCTTTATGCCTAATTTGCTGGAACATGATGGAAGAATACTAAGGTCTTTGTTCTCTGCTTCTGATGCTCTCTCTAGTCTAGTCTGTCCAGAAGTACATCATTTGGTCAACATTCAAGGAAATACTCATTTATCTGATGGAAGAATTCCAGGACCTTGGTAACCACAATGGCACCAAGTGATGGTTAATGAACTTGTTTGTTATACACAAATGAGAGTGTCAAGACCTTTACCTGGTAACAATTTATACCAGCCATTGGAAAGGTCTCTCTATAGAGAGAAATCACATCTATAGTGTTGAGTAACTTGTTCCTTGTCACTAAGATAATCATTTGATCCTAAATTCAAGTTGTCTGTCTCTAAAAACTAAAAGATGTTAGTCATAGAACTATTAAAAACATATTTTTACACATTTGTTATTTTGTTATTTCTGTGATAATGACCTGGCATTTCTCCCCTTCTCTCATCATTTAAAAAAAGATTTAATCAAATATCCTTTTTGTGACAAGATTTGTATATTTTTTAAGTATGGTTATTCATGTTTATAATTTTAGTAATCAAGGAGGCTTATCTTGGGTTTGATACTAGTTTGTGCTATATGAGTTTCAGGTTAGCCTCAACTACTCAGAGGATTCTTTCTCAAAGATAGGAAAGGCAAGACTAAGCACAAATTCCTTCATTCTCATTTCTAGTCATAAACATTGCAATTGCTGTGTATTTCAGTCAAGTTTGGTTCTTCCCAATGAAAGTTAATGTTAAAGGAAGTTATTAAAGCTTTGAGTTTCCCTCAGTTTCACAAATTCACTTATATTGATTTAAATAATGTTTCCCCTTTTATGTTCACCAAAAATACTTTCATCTGTGGCAATAGCTATTATGACTCTGCAGGTAATTAGTAAGGTTTAGAAATGACAATAAAGAAATACAAAGGAAATGAGGTTGAATGTCTCCCATAATATTCTGTAGCATTTACAAAAGTGGATGGGGATATTTTGCTTTCAGAAATGGAAAAAGAGAAGTGTGGCTTATTTGAAATATTTTTACCATTTGACTTGCACAGACACCTCTATTTGTATTTCTTTCCCTTTTTAAAACTAAAGAAGAAAATCTCAGAGAAAAGCTATTTCCTAGGATATTATTTTGGAGATTGGTTTCTTTCTCTAGAGAAGTAAAACCCCATTGCCATCTTTCGTGGGCTATTTTTTTTTTTTTTTTTTTTTTTTTTGGAATATAAGCAGGGAATCGTAAATTCATTGACTTGATACTTTGTTTGGATTTGGATGAAAAAATATTTGTTGTTATTAACTGAAAATAAGTATGAAATGAGCTGCATTTTGGAAATAAGATGAATTTCCAAGCTATAGCATGCATATGTAATGTCCAGATTTATATATATAGAAACCTACTTATATTTAGTGTTCTGCATATACTTATGTTGGAGGTATGCATTATTAAATAACTTACTGGGAAAGGCTTTTAGACAGACCAAAGAAGGAGTTGTCAAGAACAAATTTAAATAAATTTCTTTGGGATTTGGGAAAAAATATTTTTGCAGTTTCTTGACATAGAAAAAAATCTACATACATATTAATTTTGAAGCCATGTTTGCTTTCTCTCTTGCTTTTCCTCATCTCATCTGTGTGTATGTGTCCTTTCATTCTAAAAGCTATAGCATGTAAAATAAAATGGACAAAAGACACATGTGAACAAAGGATATAAAAAATAATACGGTTGCACACTAGGTTGTCACTCGCTGTGTATTTTTTTCAAAATGATAAAATGATGGCCAACATCAGAACAAGGGTTTTCTCTTTTGGACAGTTAATGGATTTGTTCTAGAAAGAAGATTGTTTAGTTATAAAGTTATAAAGTGCAGGCAATGTAAAAACTAATGTAAAACTTTATGGACGAATGATGGGAAAAATAAGTACATGATAGTGAGTACTAACTGGAAAAGAAATATATTATGTTAGGCAGTTTGTGGTTTTTTGGTGTATTGGGGTTTATCTTCTGTAGTGAGGATGCCAGTTCAGAATGAGACTGACTGATCATTCACACTTTAGTTTCTTCCAATATGAAAACTTATAAGAAAAGAGCTTGGTGATTTGACCTTGTATTATTTTACCTAAGAAGTAAAAGGAAAAGTTGTGTGTTTCTTTTTATAGGATTATATCATGAATTTAAAAATAAATTAATATAAATCTTTTGGGGGAAGATTTGTTGGTGGGTGCTACCAAAATGAAAATCCTGGGTCATTTTGACAGTGCCTGGATTTTTCTTGCTTAACATACAATTTTCCATATAAAATTGATGAAATATTGCTCTATAAAGCTCTTCGCACTGAGTTGGCATGCTGCCAAGTGTTAACTAGAATATTAATATTGCCAGTGATATCTCAAGCCCTTATTTATGCCTTTCTTCCTCAGCTTACTCATCAGTAGTTTTTAGTTCTTACAAAAGAGAAAATATTTAAAGCCTAAGCAACTTAGGCAGTTGCTTTGAAATTACCCCAGCATCTTTCAATCCTGATACACTTTCTGTTGGAGAGCCATAAATTAATTTGAATTGGATATGTGAACACTTGAAATGAAGATGATTTTATTATTCATGAATATTTTAATAGGAGCACTTTAGAACCCTCTAGTCTCCATTATATTATGGTACAGCATAAAGCTGTCAAGTGTTCAGTCCCTTTGAGGATTCTCTGTTTTTCTTTTGGACTTTTCCTCTTCCATCCATAAATCTAGTTTTAGTTTATATCTTTCTTCTGATATAGTTAAATCTTGATTCACTGCTTGGGTTTGATGTCAAGAACTGATAATCCCTAAGACCCAACACAGATTAAATAATGGATAATAGATTAAGGTTGATAAATTTTTAGGATTGTGATAGTTTAGGGGATCAGTCCAATGTGGTGCCTTCTTAAAGTACTGTGACCTTTTAAAGTAAAAATTATTGTACTCTGGCATCTGGAGAATGTGATCCCTACAGCCTGCTGTTCCATTCTCCATAGACCCAAGATATCATCATGGTTTGAATGAATTCTCTGTCTTGAACTTTCATTCCTTTTTTTGCATATTGTATAGCCTAGAGGAGATGGAGTGCTTAATACAAGTAGTACAGTAGGCATAAACTTGAAGGCTTTGTATACTTACAGCTTTGTGTAGACATAGGCTCTGCTTCCTTCTCTATAAAATATGAAAATGTCACAGCCTCCCACCCACAGACCCGACCTACGTGTGCCATGCCTTCTCCAACATGATGGACTGAACTCACTGTCATGAGCCCAAATATGTCTTTTTTCCCAAAAGGTATTTTGGTCATAGTGGTATATTGTAGATAGTTTATCTTCCCCTGTAGATCTCATGCTGGGAGAAACGCTGCTGGCTCAGAGGCTGGCCTAGCAATGAGGCAGAGCAGTTTCATGTTTCTGGCTGTGTACACCTTCTGAGCCCTGGCTTCCTTGCTTGAAAAATGAAGATATTTACCTCACAATATTATTGAAAGTATGTAATGTGATTATGTTAAACACATGCTACCATTCTAGTAATTGATCTTTTTCTAACTGGATCAGAGGGCTGATGAGCTCTGGTGACCATTTCTCCTTGCTCTCTAGAATCTTTAGCTCTACAGATATAAACAGGAACTGTAAGAGACTTTGCTAGAAAGATTGCTATATTTATACAATGTCAGGATGATTGCCAGGATCCCGTATCTTTGGAACACAGTAAAGTCTGCTGCCTAGGCTTGTTATTCACCAAAGGCATGCAAAGAAGGATACCATTTTGTGTAGACTTCTCAAACCTTACCCACTCATGATTCTTTTGTACCTGGTAAAATTTTATATCAACCTAATATAGAACATATATATATATATATATATATATATATATATATATATATCTTGGTCTATAATACTTTTACTACTTGTTAAGGATGAAAGTATTTCGTACTAATAAAATGGACATGCTTATTTAGTTTTACATAAAGGGTAATTTTAGCCTTTGATACTTTGATACTTGAAGAGGTACAACACCTTCAATAATTTTCAGAGTTAATAGCTATGTAGTACCAAATTGTAAAAGTCTATTTAGAGTATTTTAGAAATTATTTGAAATTCTGTTGTAATTCCAAGACAAAACTTTCTACCAGGGGCCCGCATAGCCACCACATTCATCTAGGATCAAGGTTAGCTACCTGTGTCCCTTTTCATTGTATATTCTTCCTAGGATTTTTTTAGACTTGCCACTATTGTGTACCTCAGCATTTGTTCTCATTCCATCTTACCTGAGGTTCTTGTAGTCCTTCTTCAATGCTGTTCTCAGTCACATCTCCTAGTGACTCAGCATAAGCAATCTTATTTATGTCTCTACCACCGTTTGTGGAGCCAGACCCCATGCTTTATTAAAAGACATCCCCTTTGAAAGAACATTCCTCTTTTCTGCCTACCAGCTTATCACTCACTTCATGCTCTGACTATTACATTCATGGATGACTCCAAAATCAGAATTCCAAAGAGAAATTTACTTATGAGATCAGTAGGAACCAAAACCCCAAAACTAGAGTGGCCCCAAGACTGAAAACCAACCAACATTTTTCTGGCCTACATCCTGTCTGACTGTTGTAGCATCAACCAAAGTACTGATCACCCTTGCAACAAATTTCAATTCTATGCTTTTTCCAATTTTTATGTGAGGTAGGTAGAGATCTATTTAGGAAGTAATGTAGAAACTATTTTTATGCTTCACCCGAGATCTCACATGATGTCATTTTGTATTACAACACTGCTACAACAACAAATTTTCACTCAGCTTTCTCAGATCTCTCTCTCTCTCTCTCTCTCTCTCTCTCTCTCTCTCTCTCTCTCTCTCTCTCTCTCTCCCCCATTGTACTTCTCTCTACATACATTGCTATTGCTATGTATGTTTTTCTCATTTGTGTTAATTCCTGTATCCACCATTGGAGTCAAGATGTTCAGCATTCATTTCCCTAAGAAGCAGATTTGTCCTAACCAGACTCAGTGCTTTATGTTTGTTTGTTTTGAGACAGAGTTTCTCTCTGTGTAACTCTGGCTGTCTTGGAACTCACTCAGTAGACAAGGCTAGCCTCTAATTCACAGAGATCTCTCTGCCATTGCCTCTTGAGTGCTGTGTCCACAGGCATGCCCTACTACCACCCTGGGTGCCCATTGTCTTGAGTTTCAGATGTAATTTTTTTCTTTGAAAAAGATTAAGATTTCTCTCTGTTGTCTGCATTGTGAAGAAGAACTTTCTGCCACCAGCATCTAACTTCAGGTCATGCATTATCTTGATCAATTGATATGCAACTGATGATTGACTGTTGTATCAATCAAACAATTATTAAATTGCCAGTTTTAATAGTGAAATTATAATAGTGAAAAAATACACCTGGCTTCATTATACACAACTATTCACAATGTGTTATCTCTGAGGCAGCTCATGTGATATTTCTTACATCTCTGTCATTAAACAGTTTACTCACAGCGCATACTAGTATGTTTTCCTGAAGTTGCCACTCACTGGGGATTATGCAGCCCCTGGGAACTAGAGCTTTACTTCAGTGGATTTTTTAAGTTTTCAGCCATTATTTCTTTTGATGATTTTTCTCAGCCACAATCTTTTCTCTTTTATTTTTTGTCTTATTTTTAAAGTGTTGTTTTTAGTTTAATGATATTTTGATGTAAAAGTTGAATAAAACATATTTGACATATGTGTTTTTCTGGAAGTCAATGTTGGAGGGTGGGTAGAACTTGTTAGTATAGAAAAACATGCTTGTTTTTGATGTATAAATAAAGATGGCTAAAGCTATTTGGGGCAGCTACTTGTGTGAAATTTATCTGGTACTTAGATGATCTTTTCTCAATGATACTTCTTCCCCATCTCAGACCCTGGACCCAGGCTGCAGCATGTTGCTACATGGGAATGACTAGTGCTACAAAGAGAAAATAGAAACTAATAAGGTATAATTTTTTCCTTTTCTTTTGCTAGTTCAGTGATTTGGATTTTGCATCTTTACTCCTGTGACACAATTTCCATTCTCTTTAATGTTAATTTCATACTTCTCTCTATCCTATCCCCAGGCATTGCCATCCAGCACTTTAATTTTAAGGAATTTACTAACCAATGAAAAAAAAGTATATTTTTTTCAGTGAAAAAAGATGATCTATTTTAAAAATACGGTTTTGTGAGTCATTTTGAAGCATGCTCAGTACATGATAAATATTTACAGTAAAAATAGAGATAAGACAAATTCCAAGAAAATGTACATAAAATTCCATTTTTTAGTTCTAATTTAATTATTTAAAAGTAATAATTTTATATTTTTCCTCCCAGAAAATAACTACAATTAATTTGGACAGTATTCAACTTAGTTCAGAAGAATATTTTTAAAACATGTTGTTTTCGAGGTATTGGGGATGCTAGCCAAATGTTCTATCCTAAAATCTCCAAAATTGTCATAGAGAACATGCCCTTCTCTAGGAAGTAATTCACCTCACTGCAGGGGTCAAAACTAGGGAAATCAGAAGTGTCATTTAGAACTTTCCTCACAAGTGAGAGGAAGAGTCATTTAAATATCTTATTCAGTGAAGCATTAAAAACAAATTAGGCCACTGCTGTTAATTCCCATTTATTTTGATTGCGTATTTTTTCTTTAATAATTTTGTAGTCAACTAATCAGTGTCAATGTAAGTTAACAATACTTGGAA
This sequence comes from Sigmodon hispidus, assembly GCA_004025045.1. NCBI lineage: Eukaryota > Metazoa > Chordata > Mammalia > Rodentia > Cricetidae > Sigmodon > Sigmodon hispidus. Next base: position 32,233 of record PVIH01008243.1, on the reverse strand, counting down.
TCCTTTAAAGCAATAAACAAACATCACTTTCAAAACCACTAAAGTAATTAATTTGAAGAAAAAAAAAAGACTTAAAAGGTAACACAAGATGTCAAGGGAGCACCCTTAAGTCCAAGAATTGCAAGAAACTAAAAGGATGTGTTCAAAACAAATTACAGACACATAATAATTGAATGGTTGTTCATAGTTAGATATTTGTTCAAAGTATACCATCCACTTGAATACTTGGGAGGGTCTCTTTACTAGATTCCAACTATTTCAATGATGTAAGAATTTCCTGAATGAAATTCAATTAGAGAGTTCGGCAAGGTAACTGCCCATGATCTACAGAGCTTTTGAAGCTACTCAATGTATTACAATTATAGAAATCCAAAATAAAATATCGATAAACCTTGAACACTTATCAAATGGGTAAGATATGTCAAAACAAGAAGGAAGTTATCCAAAAATATGTTTATTATTTTGTTCAAATGACATATGAGTAAGAGACATGACATCATGACTCTGATGATTTATCTTCATTGACAATTTTGTTGAATTTAGGATTACCTTACAGATAAACCAACATACATACATACATATATATATATACATATATATATATATATATATATATATATATATATATATATATGTCTGTATAGATCTTTCCAGAAGATTAGCTAAGGCAAAAGAACCACCCCAAATATGTGTGGCATTGTCCAGTGGCAGGGAGGAAAAAGAAGGGGCTGCTAGTACCTTCCCCCAGTTTCTGCTTCCTACCCCAGCAAGATGTGAACACTTTGTTCAATCATGCCTTCACTGCCATGTTGGATGAATACCCTGTAACTATGAGCTTAATAAATCCATCCTCCCTAAATTTTCCACTGTTGGGGTTTTGGTACCAGTGATAAAAACTAGCTAACACAAACTCCAAGGCCCATTTAATCTGTAAGATGGTTTATAAGAGAATGCTGTTTGTTGTGTATTGTACAGGAAGTAAATGTATTACATATAACATGAACAAAGCAAATGAAATACTGTTTTAGTTTGGAACTCTATAGAAGCAGAACATGAAACAACTACGTTGCATTTTGTATGTAATTATGAGTAAGATCATGGAATCTGTAGAAAAGGCAGAAGCCAGCAAGAAATGCCTGACTCTTTAAATATTCAGACCTATGAAGGTCATTCTGGGGAATCTAAAACTGACCAAGGGTACCTGGAAATCAAAAAGTGACAAAGCTGGCAAAAGAGTCAGAGGCAACCTCACTCCCACTGTTAGGAGTCTCACAAAAACACCAACAGATATGCAAAGTATCTAGTGCAGACCTATGTGGACTCCATGATTTCTGCTTCAGTCTCTGTGAGCCTGTATAAACCCTGCTTTGTTGATTCTGTGGGTCATATTCTCCTGATGTCCTCAATCCGTTTGTCTCCTAAAATCCTTCAGCCCACTCATCTGTGGGATTTGGAGACTCCACCTAATGTTTGGTTGAGGGTCTCTGCATCTGCCTCCATCTGCTGCTGGATAAAGCATCTCTAATAAAAATTGGGCTAGGCACTGATCTGTCAGTATAGCAGGAGTGTTGCCTCTGGGTTCCCTCTTCTGAAGTGGGCCTTAAATTAGGACATTCACCAGTTGGCCACTCTCACAAGCTCTGAGCCACCATTGCTCCAACATATCTTGCAGACAGGACAGGTTGTGGGTCAAAGGTTATGTGTCTCAGTAGACGTCCCAGTGCCACCACTGGAAGCCTTGCCTATTTACAAAAGATAGCTAGTATAGGCTCTTTATCCCCTATTACTCTGAGTCTTACCTAGGATCACCCTCAATATCTAAAGAGTTTCCACTGCACTATGTTTCCACATCAATCCCATAATAGATATCCAATTCCAGTTATCTCTCCTCTCTCCTAGTACTCTAACCTCTGTTTCTCCCTTCTTGACCTGATTCCTCCTGTTCCTATTCTTACCTCTCCCCAGTCCACCAGCAAAATATATTGTGTTTTTACTTCCCAGATAGATTCATGCATCCCCTGTAGAGCCCTCAATGTTATTAAGCCTCTATGGGTCTATGGATTACAGCAACATTATCTTTTACTTTATAGCAAATAAATGAGTACATATCATGTTTGTCTTTGGGAACTTGGTTGCCTAGATCAGGATGATTTTTCTTCAAATTCTATTCATTTGCCTGAAAATTTCATGATGTCACTTTTTAACAGCTGAATGATACTCCAGTGTGTAAATGTATCACATTTTCTTTATTTATTCTTCAGTGGAGGTATAGTTAGGTTGTTTCTAGTTTCTAGCTATTATGCATAAAGTTACTATTAACAAAATTGAGCAGTGCCCTTGTATTATGATGGAGTCTTTCTGGTATATGCCCCCAAATGGTATAGCTGTGTCTTGAGGTAGATTGCCATTTTTTTCAGCAATTGCCAGTTGATGTCCTAAGTGGCTGTAATGTTTGTACTTCTACCAGCAGTAAAGGACAGCTACTCTTGCTTCACATCCTTGCCATCATTAACTGTCACTTGTATTATTGATCGTAGCTATTCTGATAAGGGTAAGATGAAATTTCAAATTAATTTTTATTTGCTTTTCATGATAGCTAATGATGTTGAACATTGCATTAAGTGTCTCAGCCATTTGACATTGCTGTATTGAGAATTATTTATTTATATATGTACCTTATTTTAAAATTACATTATTTGCTGTTTATGTCTAGTTTCTTGAGTTATTTATATGCTTTGAATATTAGCTTTTTGATAGATGCAGAGTTGGTGAAATTTTTTTCCATTCTGTAGGCTACCACTTTGTCCTATTGATGGTGTCTCTTTCAGTATCATGAAGTCTCATTTATTGTCTATCATAGTACCTATGATGATAGTATTCTGTTTATGAAATTGTCTCCTATTCCAATGCATCCAAGACCATTCCACAATTTTTTGTTTATCTGGCTTTATGTTGAGGTCTTTGATCTTGTTAGACTTGAGTTTTATAAAGGGTAATAAATATTGATCTATTTGCATTCTTCTACATTTAAACCTCTAGTTAGACCCTTACCAATTGTTGAAGATGCTTTTTTTTCTATTGTGTACTTCTGACATCTTTATAAAATTCAAGTGTCCAAATATAATATCAAGGGTACCTCCAGAAGTTCTTTTATTTTTCTGGATTGTTTTAGCTATCTTGATCTTTTGTTTGTTTGTTTGGTTGTATTTCACGTGAAACTGAGTTTTACTCTCTCAAAGTCTGTTAAGAATTACAATAAAATTTTGGATGGAGTTTGGGTTAAATTTGTGAACTGCTTTTGTTAGGATGGCCATTTTTACTACATTAATTCTACTGATCCATGAGCATGAAATGTCATTTCATCTTCTGATATCTTCCTAAAATCAATTATTTTAAAGATCTGAAGTTTTTGTCATATATGTCTTTTACTTGCTTGGTTAGAGTAAACCTAAAATATTTTACATTGTTGTGGCTAATGTGTAGGGTGATGTTTTCCTGATTTCTGTCTTAGCCCATTTGTCTCTTGTATATGATAGTGTTACTATTTGTTTTGAGTTAATTTTGTACCCAGTACATATTCTTCACTGAATGTGCCAGATTTAGTTTCATCTCTGAAGCTCTGCAAGGCTGGCTCTAGTTAGTACTTGAAGAAGAAAAAGATTTTTTTTATTATATTTGTGTAAGTGTCAAAAAGAAATACAACAGAAGAGTTTGAATACCAGTGCTTTAAAATCTCTTTATCTATAGTTTTATCTCAAGAAAGATCCAATGTGATTTATTTGCTCTTCATAAAAGAAGTTAAGTGCATTTGGAAATGGCACTTACCTTGCATTATGGCAAAGCAAAAATTTTCACATATCATTTTTCTTTTAGTTGTTTTGAGAAAACATCTCACAATATTGCCAAATGTGGCTCTTATCTTGGGACAGCAAAGAGTTGGCCAAGAAGTGATGATCTTCATGCCTTGGCCTCCAAATGCAGGAATTTTAAGAGTACAACCTTATTCCTGAACAAAACTCCCTCTTTTGGAATATATAAAGACAGTTGAGCTTGTCTACATAAAAATAATAGTGAACATAAAACAATCACACCTAATAATCACATCTAACATTTACTGAGAATGTACTTCTTGGAATTTATGAGCTAAGTACTTTACAAGCTTATAAAAGTCATATACAATGAACACAAAATTGTGTTCACCACATAAATTTCTATTTAACTCTTTCTATTTCCTAATATAAAACATTTTGCATATATTAAAATATTTGCAATGACTCTTTTCCTCAAGTAGCCTTCTCAGAAATGGGTAAAATAACTAATATTTAAAGGAAGAAGAATTTCTACATAATAGATATATTAAATTGTACTTTTGGGTTAGGAAAATAATTCATTAGTTGAAGGTACAACTACTCATGTACAATTTTCCAAAAATACAAATACATAAACAAACAATAAATTCTATGTATGCATCTATAGTGTTGCTAGTGTAGTCATATAAATAAACCCCATAACATTTGATGTTATCCAAAGAGGTTAAACCATTTAGATTTATTGTCTGCATGTCCTTGTTTCCTGTCATCTCAGTTGAAGTACTCACTTTGCTATTTCCCTTGAAACTCTTTGTAGTTCTACATGTCTCTCCACAGAGTGGTTCATGATCTGGTTATAAGTGTCCAATTCACTCTCTTCACGTTCTTCCTCTTTCTAGCCACAATGACTATCTGCTATGTGTTTGATTTGATCAGCTCTCTATCAAATCAAGATGTCAACCTTGCAGGTAAATCTGCTTGCAACTCTATCCTTGTGGATTCAAATCATATTTCTTTAGGGTTGATTTATTTGATTTGTTAATTTGTTTGTTTGTTAGTATGTTTTGTGGAATTTTGCTTTCTTTTTTATCTATATCTATAAGCTGTATGTATATATGTAGGTATATTTGTATATTTTAGTGTGTATATATGTGTATGAGGCCTGAAGTTGAATGTAGGACTCACTGATTTGAACATTCTGGTATCTATCTTGCTCCCAGGGCCCTGACCCTACCTTACAAATGTTGGAATTGCAGGTGATCTACTATACCTATATGACATATAGGTGGTTTCTGAGGATTTGAAATCTGGTGTATACATTCTTGCAAAAGAAATTTGAAGGAGAGTTTGGAGGGGTATTTAGAAGGATTTGGAGGGAAAACAAAAGAAAAAATGTATTTAAATTATAATCTCAAAAGAAATGCTTTCATGAAGAAAACTGAGCTAACTTGAAAAAAAAAAAGAAGCCCTTTATGACTGAGACTCTCCCCTAGCTTCTATTTTGTTTTCTTAGTGTTACCTTCCTGATGATTCCTTCCTGCCTGACCACACTGTTTTTTTATAATCTCTCCCAATGAAACAAGTAATTTATACCTTTCTCCAGGCATGTATTATTTTCTACATATTAGTTTCTCTATGTAATTTACCATGCTCATCTATTTACTTTCTCTCATTTTGATAAGATATATGCTCCTTCAGGCCAAAGTATAGAATTTTGTTTCATTTGTCAAAATCTTTTTTATCTATGCTTATAGCAGCTCAAAAAACTAAATAAGCACTCTATAAGTACTTTCTGCATATAAGAATGAATTAATATTCATTAAATTAATGAATTCTTTCAATAAATACTTTTTTCTTAAGGGTTATAGATTTGTCTAGGTAATTAATCTCCTTTTCATTTAATTTTGGTAAATGGTATCTGTCCAAAAAGCTATTCATTTTTTTCTAAGTTTTCCATTTTTTTTTTTGGAATAAAGATTTTCAATGCATGATCTGATAATTATCTGGATTTCCTGGGGGTCTGTGGTTATGTCCCCCTTTTCATTTGTGATTTTGTTGGTTTGGATACTCTCTCTGCTTTTTGGTTAGTTTGGATAAGGGCTTATCTATCTTGTTGACTTTCTCAAAGAAAAAACTTTTTGATTCATTGATTCTTTGTATTGTTCTTTTTGTTTCAATTTTATTAATTTCAGCTCTAAGTTTGATTATTTCCTGCCATCTACTCTTTCTAGGTGAGTTTGCTTCTAATTGTTCTAAGGCTTTGAGCTGTACTGTTAGTTCTTTAGTGTGTGATTTTTCTAGGCTTTTCATATAGACATCTTGTGCTATGAATTTTTCTCTTAAGACTACTTTCATTGTGTCCCACAAGTTTGGGTATATTGTGGATTCATTTACATTAAATTCTAGGAAGACTTTGATTTCTTTCTTAATTTCTTCCTTGACCCAGAGGTGGTTCAGCTGAGTGATGTTTAGTTTCCATGAGTTGATAGGCTTTCTTTGATTTTTGATGTTGTTGAACTCTAACTTTAGGCCCTGGTGGTCCAATATGATACAAGGGATTATTTCCACTTGTTTTGTATCTGTTGATATTTGCTTTATGAATAATTATGTGGTCAATTTTAGAGAAAGTTCCATGAGGAGCTGCGAAATATGTACATTCCTTTGCATTTGGGTGGAAACTTCTGTAGATATCTATTAAATCCATTTGCATCATAACCTCTGTGAGATTCCTTATTTCTCTGTTGAGTCTATGTCTGGTTGACCTATCCAAGCATGAAAGTGGGATATTGAAGTCTCCCACTATTAGAGTGTAAGAATTGCTGTGGAATTTGACTTCAGCAGTGTTTCTTTTACATATTATATTAGGGGCATAAATATTCAGGATTAAATCTCCTCTTGACCTATTATTCCTGTGATGAATAATTAGTGACCATCTTGGTCACTTTTAATTGCTTAAAGTCTACTTTGGTAGATATTAGGATAGCAACCTCAGCTTGTTTCTAAGGTTCATTTGATTGGGAAATCTTTTCCCAAACCTTTATTTTGAGCCTGTGTCTGTCTTTGTGGTTGAGGTGTTTCTTGTATGCAGCAGAAGGATGGTTTCTGTTTTTGTATCCATTTTGTTAGCATGTGTCTTTTTATAGGTGAGTTGAGTCCATTGATATTAATGGATATTATTGACTACTGATTGATATTTCCTATATTTTTGGTGGTAGCTTGTATATATTTCCTTTGTCTGGAGTATTGTTCTGTGGGATTATTGATTGTTTGTGGTTTCATGGGTTTTTCTGGGATACATAGGTTGGAGTTTTCCCAAAATTCAACACTCCTTTATGATAAAACCTCTGGAGGAATCAGGAATACAGGAAGAATATCTCAATATGATAAAGGCAATTTACATGAAGCCAACAGCAAGCATCACACTTAATAGAGAAAAACTCAAATCAATCACAATAAAATCAGGAACTGGACAAGAATGTGCTCTCTCCTCTTATCTATTCAATATAGTTCTCAAAGTTTTAGCTAAAGCAATAAGAGAATGAATGGATATTAAGAGGATACAAATTGAAAAAGAAGAAGTGAAACTATATTTGCAGATGTTATGATTGTATACATAAGTGACAAACAAAATTCTACCAGGGAACTTCTACAGCTGATAAACATCTTCAGGAATGTAGCAAGACAAGATTAACTCAAAGAAATCAGTAGCCCTTCTATACACTAAAGATAAAAGGCTGAAAAAGAAATAAGGGAAACATCACCCTTTATAAAACCTGCAGATAGCATTAAATACCTTGGAGTAACTATAACTAAAGAAGTAACAGATCTATTTGACAAAAATTTTAAATCACTGAAGAAAGAAATTGAAGAGGATATCAGAAAATGGAAAGCTCTCCCATGTTCCTGGATAGGTAGGATCAACATAGTAAAATTGGCAATTCTACCAAAAGTAATCTCCAGATTCAATGCACTGCCCATCAAAATCCCAACACAATATTTTTTCGTACCTTGAAAGAATAATACTCAACTTCATTTCGAATAACAGGAAAGCCAGGATTTCCAAAAGAATTTTGCTCAACAAAAGAATGTCAGGAGGCATCACCATCCTTGACTTCAAGTTATAGAATAGAGCTACAGTAATAAAAACAGCCTGGTACTGGCATAAAACAGACTTATGGATCAATGGAATCGAATTGAAGATCCAGGCATTAACCCAAAAACCAAAGAGCATCTGATTTTTGACAAATCGGCTCAAAATATTCAATGGAAAAAAGATAGTATCTTTAACAAATGGTGTTGGCATAGCTGTTTAGTATTGTATAGAAAAATGTAAATAGATCCAAGCCTGTCAACCAGCATAAAACTCAAATCCAAGTGGATCAAAGATCTCAGCATAAACCCAGGCACTCTGAACTTCGTAGAAAAGAAAGTGGGAAATACCCAATACGAATTGGCACATGTGACCATCTCATAAATATAACACCAGTGGCACAGACACAAAGAACAATAATCAATAATTGAGACCTCCTGAAACTCAGAAGCTTCTGTAAAGCCAGCGACACTGTCAATAGGACAAAAGAACAACCTACAGAAGGGGAAAAAAATTTCACCAACCCCACAATTGATACAGGATTGACCTCTAAAATATATAAAGAACTCAAGAATATATATCCCAAAACCTTGAATAACCCAATCAAAAATGGGGTTCAGTACTAAAAAGGGAAATCTCAGCAGAAGAATTACGAATGACTGAAAGGTGCTTGAAAAAGTGCTCAACTTCTTTAGCCATCAGAGAAATGCAAATCAAAACAACTTTGAGATACCACCTGACACCTGTTAGATTGGGTAAGATGAAAGACACAGATTACAGCCTATGCTAGAGAGGTTGTGGAGCAAGGGGAACATTCCTCCATTGTTGGTATGTGTGTAAGCTTGTTCAGCCAGTCTGGAATGCAGTATGGTGGTTTCTCAGAAACCTGGGAATCAATCTCCCCAAGGATCCAGCTATACCACTTCTGGGTGTATACCCTAAAGACATACAGTTGTACTCCAAGGGCATTAGCTCAACTATTTTCCTAGCAGCATTATTTGTAATAGGAAGAACCTGGAAACAACATAGATTCCCCTCAACTGAATAATGGATTAAGAAACTGTGGTACATTTACACAATGGAATACTACTCAGCAGTAAGAAATAATGATATCCTAAAATTTGCAGGCAAATGGATGGAATTGGAGAATATTCTCCTGAGCAAGGTATCTTAAACCCAGAAAGATAAGCATGGGATTTATTCACTTGTAAGTGGACTCTAAACAAAAAAGCAAAAAGCAAAGCATATCGAAGCTGCAAATCACAACCACTGTACAGCTTGGGATCTAAAACACCTTGGACTAGCACCTTGGATGTCATTCCCTCTAGAGGAACACTCAGTCTTGATGTTGGGGCAATGAAACTGGATCTGTCAGGAGTGGGGGCTAAACTGAGCAATATTGGGATCTTGGGACCTCCTGCCCATGCTGGGGAGGAGTTGGGGAGATGTAGAGAAGAGAGAGTAACTGATGGGCATGAGAGGGAGATGGGACCTTGAATAAGGATACACAAAGAGAGAAAATGTGACTTTATTCATAATAAAAAATTAAAAAGCAAAAAAATCCTTTTTTGCTGTGCTTATTTACTGGATTTCCTTTGCATGGAAAGGAAGTTTCAAATCCTCTTTGATTTAGGATAACTTTCTGTATGCTATGAATATTACTGGTGAATAAAATGACTGTTTTGCCTATTGTAGGGCATCTTAGAAGACTGGAAATCTGAGCATAGATAAAGGGAAAAGAGGGCAGAATCAAGGGAGACAGAATCCAGCTGTCCAAGAAGGAATGTGTAAAGAAATAGGTAAATCATGGGGCCATTTTGGCAAGATAGATTAATTGATGGGTTGAATTAACATAAGAGAGCTAACTAGCAATAAGTCCCAGCCATAGACTGAACAGCATGTAATTAGCATAAGTTTCTGAGTTATTTGTAAAAAGGATCAAGCAGCTCTGGATGGGTCCAGACCTTGGGGCTAGGCCAAGCCAGAAACTCATGCCACACCACTTCATTTTTTTTTCCTGGCACAAATACTAGATTTTATTATATCTATTAACAAGTACTTCTTTTATTTTGGCTATTTTAATGGAAAGCATACATATTCAAAAATCAAAAGAGAACCAGTATTTCATTAAGTGATCATATTTTTTAATCAGCACTGAGGTGAAGGGACAAACTATCCCTTGTACCTCAGAAGGACCTGTGGCTCCATTCTGTGTTCTATTGGATTTACAAAGTGTCCCCAACTTTCAGCATTATGGCAGTTAATCCGTCTTTCAACTTTTCAGGTACAATGTCTATTTGTATGTATGTGTTAGTGTGTGAATCATTTTAATTAACATAATATTGATAAAGTCCACACGTATTCTGTTTATTATTGACATATCTATTCCTATTGTACTTTGAATCTTAAATATCCTACAAGTGTCCTATGTTAAAACTTTGATTGTAGGTTAGCACTATGATGAAATGTTTAAAAGGAGGTGCTTCATGAAGTTTTATTACTGGGTTTTCCTTGGTGAGATTGTGAGATCAAACTCCTTGTCCATTTTTACCTCTCTAGCCATGAAATGAATGACTTTGTTCTTCCATACTGTTTCTATCACAGGAACAAACTCAGGGGTAATCAGCAATTGACCATGGATCACAACCACTGAGATATAAGTTAGTTCAGTTTTTTAATTTGTATAAGTGTCACGCGCAACCTTGCCAGCAAGGAAAGCGCAACACCCAGGATCTTCTTTCAGCAGTTTATTCAGGACCTTTACAATTGTTCTCTCTTTGTTCTTCTCTCTGCTTCTCCTTCTCCTCCCCGGAAAACCCCGCCCACTGACTAGAAACTCTCAGGGCATCCAATCCCAATAAGCCATGTGGGCACAGCTCATAGGTCCACATACACAACAGCAAACCACGCCCCAGGCTCAAGCCAAATAAGGAGTTGTTTATGAAAAGAGAACACTCACCCACGGGGGGTGGTGGCCGGAAATCAGTACCATCTCTAGGGTGCAGCAGCAGGCAGCTCTCTACATCTCCCCCTTATTTAATAATTAAAAATTAAAAAATCAAGCAAAAGCAGCGGGCAAGAGCAGAGGCCTAATCCCCATTGTGCGAGAGGACTTGTGCTATCCCTAATCCAGGTGTCATCCACTCAGACAGGGACAGACCTGTCCGGCACCCGTTTTTATGAGGACAGGATAGTGGGTGCCAACCTGTATGCAATTAGGCATGCTCTTCATGAAGTCTTACCTAGGCAAAACCATGTGCAGTGCTTAGCCTCGCAACCCGTGCCAAACATTACTCTTTCAAGGCAGCAAGCCAAACATGTGGGGGCTGTCCTGCCTCAATGGCAGTGAAGGCTTGAACAATCATGGCCATGCTCCTACATTGTGTGAACCTCATTTTGCAGACACACCACAGGCAAATCAGAATTATCAGCACCATCAAGCCAGCCAGAGCACCCATTCCCACCCATTCCTTCAGATGATTGAGGGTGGTGGACATCCATCTCGTCAGTCCTTCAGCAACTCCAGGGTCCACTTGAGTTGAATTCACAGCAACTATTGCAACTCTCAACTTCTCCGTGGTTGCTTCGAATTCACCTGACCAATTTCCTATAAAATAACTTGACAAAACTTTAGACAAATTTGCAGCATAGGAAAAATTTTCATATTGAATAGAAGTTACACACAGGGCCTGATACTTCCATTTGCATCCCAACTGAGCCATCTGCCAGAGGACATCAACCTCCTCTTGCACCAGGTCAATCCTTTGATGGACCAACATCAGCCTACCTTTAAGCTGAGCAGAAATGCCTCTTTGAATGTCTAAGGCATGGGCTAAATTGGCAGACACATTGTTAAGCGTTTGAGCTGTCTGAACAGTGTGACTCATAGCAATGGTGGCCATGGTGGCCCCAATTGTGGCTAGGGAAATGGCTGTAACAACAGCTACAGTAATACCAAAATCTCTCTTGGCTCTAAACAAGATCATGTCATTAGGGCTTTGTACCAGGACAGGTACCCATTCCAGGGCCAATCCTTGCCCTCAAAGTCAGCATCATACTTGTCATTTCGGACCTTCCTGGTTAGCCGTTCTGGTACCCACACTGGATCTTCCCGGTCCTGAGGAAAGACACAAACAGAACCTCTCGCCCATGTAAGCACTGGATCAGGACCATGCCAGTGGCCCATGAAAATATCCTTCCATTTCACCATGCCTCTGTGGCTAGGGGTGAGAGTCAGATGTCTATCTGCCGTGGAGCGACCATCAGCATCCAAATTTAAAACATTAAGGGTAAACAGAGCTATAGATAGTCTTTCTTTGGGGGTGCGGTCATGGCCTATTCCCCCTTTTTGTTTTTGTAAGTATTCCTTCAGCGTGCGATGAGCGCATTCCACTATACCTTGTCCTTGTGGATTGTAAGGCAATCCATGAGTTACTTATACATCCATTTGCCTGCAGAATGCAGTAAACTGTGTTCCAGTACAAGCAGGGCCATTGTCAGTTTTTACCTGCAGAGGCTTTCCCCAAGCTGCCCAGGCCTCTAGGCAGTGCACAATGACATTGCATCTTTTCTCTCCTGACATGGCAGTGGCATGCAAGATACCAGAGCATGTGTCCACAGAAACAAGTACATACTTCAAAGTGCCAAATTCAGAAATGTGAGTAACATCCATTTGCCATACTTTTAATGGCAAAATCCCTCGAGGATTAACACCTAGGGAAGGTGGGTGGTGGTATACCACACACTGAGCACAATCCAAAACTATTTGACGTGCCTCAGCTCTGGATATCTGGAACTTTTGTTGTAAGGTCTTAGGATTCACATGATAAAGCTGGTGAAATTCTTGAGCTTTGACTACAGGAGAGGTAAAGAATACCCAGTCCTGTCTAGTGCACATATCCACCTTGGCATTGCCTTCACCGAGCGGACCGGGAAGGCCAGTATGAGCACGGATATGTTGAGGAAAAAATCTCTCCTTATGCTGCAAAATCAAGTCTTGCAAGTGGTTAAATAGGACAGTGACCGTACTGGATGATTTGATTGGTCCTGCCACTTCAAGTACCTTTAAAGCATTAACCACATAGGCTGAATCAGATATCAAGTTAAAGGCAAAATGGCATTCTTTAAACACCTCACATACTATTTGAAGTTCCACTACCTGAGGAGTACCAGGAGTAAATTGATGTTGAACTGGTTGTTTGCCTTGCACCATATAGGCACCTACTCCTATTTTTGAGCCATCAGTGAATACATTGACATCTCCCGCTACCGGCTCTGCAGCAGTGACCTTCGGAAAAATTATGGGGTGCTCCTTAAAAAATGTCAGAGGATGTTGTCGGTAATGATTATCCATTTTTCCAGCCAAGATACAGTGAAGAATTGCCCAATCATCAACAACAGCACACAGGGTGTTAACTTGTGCTGCTGTGTATGGTACAATTATTACGGCTGGTACATGCCCAAAATACTGAATGGACTGTTGGATGCCATTCTGAGCTAAATCAGCTACTGCTGTAGGGTAATGTTCTATACTTTTACTAGGCAATACCTTTGGGTATATCCACAACAGTGGACCTGATTGCCATAGTACCCATGTGGGTTGTCTGAATGTAGGGAAAAGGCATAGGGCAAAATCTTTTCCTTCCTTAATCCTATTTAGGCAAGCATCCTGCAACCTCTGTTCAACTACCTGCAGTGCTTTTCTGGCTTCCACTGTCATCACTCGCGTGGTGTCTAAAGCCGACTCTCCTTTCAGAATGTCATAAAGGGGTTTCAATTCACAATTTGCAATCCTAAGATATCCTCTAATCCAATTAATATCTCTCAACAGCTCTTCCTCTGAGTCTGTAGACTCAGGAGTTTCTATATCAGCAAGGTTGGGGTACAACTCTCCCACTTCACTCTGTCCTTCTTCACTGCCTGCCCACTCCGATCTCTCCTCCCAACATCTCCAAGTTGGCCTCTTATCAGCATCAGGTGGCGTTGGCAAATGGAACCACACCTGCCTAGAACCAATCCACAGCTTTTGATCTTTCATGGAGACAAAAGCAGAAACTCTTTTCCCAAGTAACGTAGTCTTATAAACAGATTTCAAAGTCAGGATATCTTTAAAGTATATGCATTTGTTTGACTTAGCAGCCTTAGTAATCAGTTGTCTCTCTGCAGTTAGCTCATTAAAAGTTAAAAAATTACAAGAAAATGCAATAATCAAAATCCAGACTCTCTGTTTATCTGCCATCTTTACGTGGCTTTCTTTTAATCTTTATTTCCTTCCCCATTTAGAGGTTTTGAGAGTCTAAATCTGTTTTATTGAGAATTCTTAATCATTTTCTAATGCAAAGAGCTTTTAAAATGTTGCTATCGCTTTAAATGCTGACTCCACCCCTCTTGGCTGCTTTTCAATATGGTGTAGGAACCCACGAATCTCTCCCACTGCTAGCAAGCAGAGCAGAGAAAAACCTTAATGAAGCAGATCCTTAAGAGCCAAAAAAATTGAATGTGAGGTTGAAGACCCCATCCTTGTATAACCTTTAATTCCTACCTTAAAAATCTTCTTGGAGCCCTTTCCAAACAGCCCCAGCTTTGCTAATGATTTTACTTTCACTTTGAGCTCAAGTTTGCAACTGCTGTTGCTTTCACTTTAAGCCTAAATTTGCCATGGGTCCTTTAAGTTCAAGGTTGCTGTGCGTCAATGGCTACAAGAGGTTACACCCACTCGTCAGTGAGCTCCCTCTTCTCCACCTTATCTACAGGTGGGAGCTACCTGCTTTGACTGTGGATCCCAATTTACCTGGGACTTACTGGTCGACCCCCTGACTGCAGAAAGTTCTGATGCCTGAAGGTCGCAGGAGTTGCTCCCCGTACGGGCCACCACTTGTCGTGCGCAGCCTTGCCAGCAAGGAAAGCGCAACACCCAGGATCTTCTTTCAGCAGTTTATTCGGGACCTTTACAATTGTTCTCTCTTTGTTCTTCTCTCTGCTTCTCCTTCTCCTCCCCGGGAAGCCCCGCCCACTGACTAGAAACTCTCAGGGCATCCAATCCCAATAAGCCACGTGGGCACAGCTCATAGGTCCACATACACAACAGCAAACCACGCCCCAGGCTCAAGCCAAAAAAGGAGTTGTTTATCAAAAGAGAGCACTCACCCACAGGGGGTGGAGGCCAGAAATCAGCACCATCTCTAGGGTGCAGCAGCAGGCAGCTCTCTACATATAAGCTAATGAGCTTAGGCATTTGTTATGGTGGCTGAAAACTGACTTACACAATTCTCTTTGATGTATAATAATCTGTTCAATAAACATACTGCACTCTTTCAGTTTGACAATGGTTGTATGTTTATCCTTATTCATATTAATAGTACTACTATTACTATTTTGCCTTTTTTTTGCTTAAAAAACTCTGTTGTAAAAGAATTATAGACAACAGAGAAAGGATTTGAGCAGAAGTGATCTTTCTCGAGGAAGATTACACAAGATGGTTGATCAGTGTCAAATGGTCAGCTCTGAAAACATACATACAGATAATATTTTATGGACTTTACTTGTTATATTTAGAATTATAAGTATATACATATAATATATGCATGCAATAACAATTAGTGAAAAAGAGAAGCTCTGAACTAGAAGGAGAGCAACCCTGGATATGTGAAAAAAATTGAAGAGAGAAAAGAAAAAAAAAGAATATTATAATTACATTATAAATATGAAAAATAAAAAACATATTTATCATTGGATGACACCTAGAAAAGTCTATATTATGAAATACTTCTGTTAGAAGATTTAACATACAGATGCAAATGCTTTTCCACATCATCATATCTGTTTACACTTGTTTCTAGAACATGGTAATATTTTTTTATACATAACACATATTCAGCAATTAAATGATTGCCACTTGCATCATCTCCACACCTAAACTAATACCTTAGCATGCTTTAGATTTGAGTAGCTTCTTCTTTATCACCAGCCTTGTTTAAATGACTAGAATTTTAGTTTCCCTGTTAATTAAATTTGCAAATCAGTTTTTTTCTCTTTTCTTCACCACTGTGTCTTCTCTCTTCTATTAACTTGTGCTTCAGCTACTCTGGATAAAGTATGTCATCCAGTAGCACTTACTCTAAGGTCTGTGTGTGGTAAATTGCCTTTGCTATTATGTGGCTCAACAAGTTCTTTATTTTATGTTTCATTCCTGATTTGGCCTGTTGTAAAATCTGAGGTAGAAGTAGTTAGATATTGTTACTTAATATCCTGACAATGTAATTTCATTGTCTCTATTGTTCTGATAGGATATATGCTATTAGTCATAGTGTTAAAGTAACATGTTCCCTGTGGTAACATATAGAGTTTCAATGAATGATCTCATAATTTTCTGTTTAAATAAACTTCCTGAGTTTGATTTGTTTTTGTTTATCCCACCTGGTGATGAAATGCCAGCAGCTCAGTTTTATTTTTAATAATTTGACAGTCCTAAAATAGCTTTTTAAAAAAATATGAGGTTCCTGCAGAAATAATTAACCAATGTGTATTATTTAAAGAATACAGTTTGTAGGTTGAAATACACTAATTTGTCAGATTTGGGTGATGTGCTTTTTGTAAACTTATAATACAAATGCTCAGTCTACTTTAGCTGCATTGATTAGTGGTGAGGAAAGGGGAAAGAGATGTTCTAGGAATCCTCTTGTGAGCTGGAGTAAAATTACAGACAAGGGAACTGATGGCCGTTGATGAGATGTTATGTTGCCTGAGAGTCAGTCAACTGTTTAGTTCTTTAGCCAGTCACAATAAGAAAAAAAAATTCTGTATGATTAGTATATTGTCAATTGAAGCTTCTTTGTTTAGGTGATATACACTATTATATGGATTTATAACTTCAATGCAGCGAATAAATGCAATGGGTTATCTAGCCCCACTTGATACATCTAAAATGAAATACGTGCCTATAGCGGAGGGAATGTAACATAAGAGGCAGTGTGAAAATTTTAAGGGTTGAAGGATCAGACATATCTACAGTACCTTTTATGCATGAATGGAAAGCCATACCCATGACATCTTAACATTGTAGTTTCTTTAAGAAGACCAACACAATGACAATACTCACTGACATGCTACCATGGATGAGGATAACTTCACAAGGTCTGATCCTAGATGAAGAAATACAGATAGATAGATAGATAGTCATTGGCTGGTGAGAGAAGTAGAATCAGTTTCCTCCAGGATGAGCCCCCAACTTGTACATATTAGCAATGCTAAAAAGACTCAATAGAAGTTATGGTTTGTAAATGTGTGTGTGTTTATAATAATTGAATAAGAGGTCATAAATTTTAGAGGAAATAAAAATACACAGGAGGGATTAGATGGTAAGAAGAAAAAGCTGAAATGATGTAAATATGGTAGTCATGTATGCAATATCATGCTAAATTTAAAATGTATGTTGGGTTCGGGAAGGTAGGCTGGCAAAGAAAATAACATTAATCACTGAGTATGAATCAGAATTTGTCTTTGGATACTGATGATTAACAGAAAGATATTCAGCCAAAGAAGATGTGGCAGGAAATCTCTTTTAGAAGAAGGAAAATCTAAATGAAAAAGTAATTTAAAATATAAAAAGTACTAGGGAGTATTTTTCCCTTTTTATTATTATTATTATTATTATTATTATTATAATTAACAAAGAAGTCACACTTTCTAACCTTGTATATCCTTATTCAAGGTCCTTACCCCCTCCAACCATATCAGGTCATTCTTTCTTCTCCACAAATCCCCTCCCATCACTGGGCAGGCTGCAGGTAGTCTCATGGTCCCACTGCCCCATTATTGCTTAGTTCAGTCTCCACTCCTGGCAAATGCAGTTTTCTCCCCCCTCCCTCAAGAGTGAGTCACAATCACAAACTCAGAAAGATAAGCAGGGGATGTACTCACTCATTAGTGGACTCTAAACAAACAAACAAACAAACAAACAAGAAAAAATCCAAGCAAGCCCAAGGTGCACACCATAACCACTGAATAGCTTGGGATCAGAAACACCCTGGACTGACACCGTCGAACCCACTCCCCCTAGAGGAACACCCGACTAGGGAGAATTATTGCGTGGTCTGTATTCACCCATAGAATTCACACAAACCCCAATGACCAGTACCTTAGGATTTGAGTAAATTTGGATATAGGGTCTTCTAAAAGTTAGAATATTAGAGAGCATGCCATTCATCTAAATTATGTCCTAACAGAAAAGGAAACTTAAACACAAAGTCAGACATATCTGAGGCAAGCTCATTTAAGGACATAATGAGGAAGAAAGAATGTAGATTTCTTTTGTATAAAGCCCTCAGCATGTGGTACTTTTTTTCTGTCAGACTGACACACAAGAGCATCATTTTGAATTGATGGAGAGAATGTTACAGACTGATTTAAAGCAGTAGAACTTTTCATTATTCTGAATGTTGAAAAGTTCAAGATGAGGGAGCTGACATATGGAGAGGGTCTTCTGCAGTGTAATCCATGATAAAAGGCAGTGCAGAATTTATTATATTAAATTATTCCTTGGTCAAGAATCCACTCTTAATTCTGCTCTTAATCAACAACCCACTTTTTAAGATTTTTAAATCCATTTTACATACCAACTACAGATCATCCTCCTCTTATCCTTCCTCCTACTTCTCTCCACCTCCCCATCATCTTCCCACTTCCATCCCCTCCTGAAAAAAAGATAAGATCTCCCATAGGGAGCCAGAAATCCTGGTGCATTTAGTTGAGGCAGGTCCAAGCCCCTCCCCCTGCATCAAGGCTGAATAAGATATTCCTCCATAGGTAAAAGTCTCCTAAAAAGCCATCTCCTGCACCAGGGATAAATCCTGATCTCATTGTCAGGGGCCCCTTAAACAAATCATGCTATACAAGTGTCTTCTTCATGCAGAGGTCCTAGTCCAGTTCCATGCAGGATTCACAGTTATTTGTCTACAGTTGTTGAGTTCCCACTAGCTACGTTCAGTTGTCTCTGTAGATTTTCACATCATGATATTGACAACCTCATCCCCCATCCCCCCTCATGTAATCCCTCTTCTTTCTCTTCAACTGGACTCCAGAAACTTGGGCTGATGGTTAGCTGTAGATCTCTGTATTTGCTTTGATAAGTCACTGGATGAAGGCTTTGTAGTGACAGGGTATTTACCATCTGGTTACCATGACAGTCCAGCTCAAGCACTTTCTCTACTATTGCTAGCAGTCTAAACTGAGGTCATCCTTATACATTCCTATGAACTCCTTTAGTACCAGGTTTTTCCCTAACTTCATAATGTCTTCTTTTATCAAGATATCTTTTTCATTGATCTTACATTTCTTCCCTGTTCCTGGTCAACCATCCGATTCCCTTATGTTCTCATGCCCATTCTCTGTCCGCTGTTGCTCCCTTGCTTACCCCCAGCTTACTGAGGATATCTCATCTCTTTCTCCTTCCCAGGGCCATCCATGCATCCCTCTTAGGGTCCTCCCTGTTAGCTAGCTTCTCTGGAGCTGTGGGTTGTAGTCCTGTTATCTTTTGCTTTACATCTAGTGTCCATTTATGAGTACATAACACATTTGTCCTTCTGAGTTTGGGTTACCTTACTCAGGGTGATATTTTCTAGTTCCATCTATTTACCTGTAAATTTCATGATGTCGTTGTTTTTCTTTTGCCAAGTAATACTCTACTGTGTATATGTACTAACTACATTTTCTTCATCCATTCCTAGGTTGAGAGACATTTAGGAACAATCTCCTTTTAAATTAGCTAACATACTCATAAAGTAACATCCAGGGTAAGTGCTGATGTGTGCCTTAGTCTGCATAGGACCATATTAGCTCTCAAATACCTCACTTGTCAAAACTGTGGCACTGGAATTAAAAGTCCCACTCATGAACTTGGAGAGAATCATTCAAACCATAGTAAAGAAAGGTTTCAACATTTCTGCTATTGCAACTGGGGAAGTCATGAAATGCTGCTTTAGAGGTAATATCAACTAGAAATGATAACAGATTGACTACAAGTCACACAAAAGCACTGTGGCCCTCTGTTAATTAGACTTTAAAACTGAGTTTTAAAGAAGCTCACACATACTGTTTGGTTCATCATTTGTGAATGCAAGATTATAAAATCCTTGATGATTCTTCCACTGTGCTATGGCTCCAAGCATATATGGAAGTTTGTCAATTCTTAATCTTGCTTAAAGGCAGCAGAAAATCATAAAACACATCTTCACATTCACAATCCTGAGTTCACTTCCCTTGCTGAAGGCACTTTGCCAATATCTCAAACAAAAGGAAGCTGAGTGTCTCTACAAAGGCTCTGGTTACTTATACAGCTGTAGTTTGATAGCAGCACTGGGAAATTAAAACTTTTTAGTTCTCCCTAAGCTATATTCTTACAGATGGTACTGGGAGTGGATTTTTATATGTGGATTGTACACAATGGTAGTTTTTGCCAAACAGAAAAAGCTCATATGACTATCTCTTCTCTTTCAATTTTCTAAAACAAAAACCAAATCAGGATAAGAATGCTAACAGGTAATTGCACTCCTTTAAAAAATACACAATTAAATGGAGAATTTTAAAGTCACTTTTTGGGGGTTTCCCTATATTCTATAGAGTTTATGGATTATGAAAGCATTATTACTACTATGAAATAGAATTTGTAGGGCTTCCAGTGTTCACTCATGAGTTTGAATCATACATTTTTGGTAATACCCAGACTAGTACATAATGTGGCATGAAAATGACATAAGGCATACAATAAAAGAAAATTAAAAATAAACTGAAACAAGTTTGATTGTTCTCTTGCAGTTTCTTTTTTTCTAATGTAGAAGCACCCCCAAAGAGTAGCACAGCAGCATGGATGCTTTTCATCTTCCTTGATTATACTTCTGCTCCCCTCAACATCTCTATTGCAAATATTTTTCATCTGAAGAGGAAGATGAGATTTGGATTTCTTGCTTTCTATTTACTCTATAAAACTCTGTGCCAGGTTTGCAGGTTTGTAAATATTTACTCTGGGTTGCAGTGCCGAAGCAGACTGCTTCTTCATCACTTACAATGCACTCTAAATGTTAAGCCACCATTTAGAAAATGTGTGCAAGGAATTCTGAAACCCAAAATCTAGTACCAAGAACTGGACAGTTAGCATGTGTAAAATTTAAAAACCTAGAGAAAAGCAATTTTGATTAAGAATGCAGCAAGAGTTCTACCATGTTTAATTCAGGATTTTCCATGTGCTGTGTTTCCAGTTTGTACTCTGAAATGATTTCCATGTGTCTAAAAGTTAACTAAAGTTATAAGCCCATTTGAAGCAGAATGTACATGATAGGGGACTATGCAGATTTTGGAATTAGCTATTTATGAACTATCTTATATACTTAAATGACAAGAATCAGTAAAACTGACAGTATATTTTGTTTGAATATTAAGTGTAGAAATAATCAAATATTTGAATGAACAATTGAAAATATAATATACAAAATATTGTGATTTTTATTTATTCTTTTAGAATTGCTAAAATTTATTTTTTTAGTTAAAAAATGTTTTGTTTAAATTTAATATAACAACCACAGTTCTCCCTTTCTCTCCTCATCCCATTCACCTCTGGATCTTTTTCCACCCCATCCCCATCCAGTCTTTGTAGAGAATAGGACTCCTATGGGGGGGGGGTCAGCGAAGCCTAGTATATCAAGTAAGTCGCTCTTTTGTCCCCCTCCTCATATAAAGGCTGAGCAAGTTATTATGCCATAGGGAAGGTCTTCAAAAAGCAAGTTCATGCACAATGGATAAATCCTGGTTCCACCACCAGAGGCCCCACAAACTGTCCAAGTCAAAATATGTCCTCCATATTCATAGGGCCTAGTTTGGTCTCTGCAGTTTCCTCAGCTTTCAGTCCAAACTCCATGAGCTCCCAGTATCTTAGGCCAGCTGTCTCTGTGGGTTTTTCCATCATGACCTTGACCCACCCATTTGCTTATATAATCCCTTCTATTTTTAGACTGTACTGAGAGCTCTCAGACCAGATTTTAGCTGTGGATCTCTACATCTGCTTCCATCAGTTTCTGGATAAAAGTTCCATGATAAAAATTAGGGTGATCATCTATTTGATTACAGGAAAGGTTGGTTCAGGTTTCCTCTCCATTATTGCTTGGAGTCATAGCTGGTGTCATCTTAAACAAAGAACTCTCCACAGAAGAATCTCAAATAGGTGAAAGACACTTAAAAAATTATTTGACATTCTTAGTCTTAAGAGAAATGCAGATCAAAACAATTCTGAGATACCGTTAGATGCAGTCAGAATGGCTAAGAACAAAAACATTAATGACAGCCTATGCTGAAGGGAAGGTGGAGCAAGAGGAATACTCCTCCATTGATGGTGGGACTGTAAACTTTTATAGCCATTGGAAATCAGAATGGAAGTTCCTCAGAAAACTGAGAATCAGTCTACCCAAAGGTCCAGCAAAGCACTATTGGACATATACCCAAAGGATGCACATTCATACCACAATGACATTTGTTGAACTATACTGATAGCAGCATTATTCATAATAGCCAGAATCTGGAAACAACCTACATTCCCCTCAAGTGAAGAATGCATAAAAAAAATAATGTGGTACATTTACAGAATGGAGTACTACTCAGCAGTTTAAGAAAAAAAAAAAAACATGACATCATGACATTTCATGCAAATGGATGGAAAAACAACAACAACAACGAAACATCCTGGGTGAGATAACCCAGACCCAGAAAGACAAACACAGTATGTATTCACTCATAAGTTGACATTATATGTAAAGCAAAGATAACCAGGCTACAATTCACAACCACAGAGAAGCTAGGTAACAAGGAGGACCCTAAGAGAGATGTCAATAGATTCCAATGAGAAGGAGAAATAGGTAAGTTTTCTTGAGGAATTTTGGGACATAGAGGAAGGGGACAAGGGCAGCTGAGAAGAGAACATGAGGGGATGAGATGATAGAGTTGGGGGAAAACAGACAGGGAGATTAAGTAAGAGATAATTAGATAGAGGAAGACATTTGGGTGTTAGGAAGAAACCAGATGCTAAAGAAATTCCCAGAAAAATAGATTTTTAAAAATTACTTTGTGATTATTGAGTTAAAAATTGAATATGTAAAGAAGTGTCATTTTGTATTTTTGCATATTTATGTTAATGGTATATTTGTGTGTGTGAATTTGCATGTAATATTTATATAGGTGTTCAGTTACATATGCATGTTTATTTGTGCTTGTGCCTATGAAGGCACAAAGTTGATGCCCTGTGTCTTTATCATTTATTTTGTTGTAATAAGTTGTATATTTAATAAAAGTAATCTAGACTATCAGAGGACATATATTGCACACATTCTAGTTGGTATTTAATGAAACCTCAGAACCAGATAGGTATTGGGGAAAAATTGGAATCTCAGAGAGAAAATTAGACCACAGTCAGTTTTTACCCAGCCAACTTTTCAGGCTGGACTAAGTAAAAGTTATCTTCAAGAATCCTCAGCCTGTCTGCCTATGCCTGTTTTAAATATCTTTACTGCCCAGTTGTTTTATTTCTGGGCACAACTCTGTATCATAATCCCAGAGTTAGGATTAAAGGTATAAGCTACTACTGTTTGGTTGTTTGTCCTTGAACTCACATAAATACAGAAAGATCTTTTTCTCCTTAGCGAAGGGATTAAAGGCATAGGTTTCCACTCATTCATTCCCATGCTAGCATAAAGTGAGTAGCACTTTATCATAGCTGTGCTGGAATTAAAGGCTTAAGTTACTATTCTATGACCCTTATGGCTTGACTTTGGGAATTCTGATATTATAATCTGATTTTATTAAATATCAAATATATCACTACAAACAGAACCATCCCACCAGCATTTATTTGTTTTTTATTTTTTCAAGACAGAGTTTTCTGTAACAGTCTTGGCTGTCCTAGAACTTGCTTTGTAGACTAGGTTGCAGGCTAGTCTTGAACTCACAGAGATTTTTCCTGCTTTTGCCTCCCTAGTGCTAGGACTAACTGAAGTATTATCTTCCACTGAAGCTGGAGTTAACCATTTTAGCTGGTCTGGCTGGCCAGTTTGTCCAAGGAATTCTTTTATCTTTGCCTCACTGAGCTAAGGTAACAGAAGCACTGTCATGCCTTTTGGCTATTATGTGAGCTCTGAAGATTCTTAACTCTGGACCTCAGGTGTGCAGCAAACATTTTCAGCTAGGTGATATTTTCTCAGCCTAGAAATAGGTACTATTTCATAAAACCATATTTACCTTTGTATTTTCCTACTACACAATATTTTTTATTAGATGAGTTTTCAGAATATGTTAATCTAAGCACACTTTCTGTAAACTCTCCTTCAGATATGAGAAAATTATATAACATTCTTTCTGTCAAGAATGTTTACTTCTCATTAAATATTTCAAGAGAATATTCAAATAGAGTGAGTTTGAATTGAGCCAATAACTCTTTTCAGTTTACCATGGTTGATAAATTTGAAGTTTTCAATCTCTTTGTCTGCATTAGCAGGGTAAAGCATTTGGAATTTTTCTTAAATTAAATTAGGTTAGCCACACAATGATTGACACACATGGCTCATGGCCAAGTATAGATTGGTACCTTAGTCTGCAAACATCCTTTTTTGGAACCCAATTAAGCTTATCTATGTATGTGTTCTCAATGGAAGCTTTCATGCTCCAGTGGCATAACTGATAAAGGTGGTCAAGACAATTTGGTCCATGAAAATAAAAATGCCTAAAACTTGACCTTTTAAACAAAATCTGAAAAAAAAAAGATGAAGGTGACAAATGCATGTTGGCCAAAGTAGCATTCATCTGCAGCACACCATATATGTTGATGGCTGCCAATGTTATACTTTGTATTGATATAATTAAGAAATAGAGATTTTAGGTAGTTCTTTACCATATTGTGCTATGTGCTAAAGTCATATAATCATGTTTTTCTCAAAGACTTTCCACTTTCATGTGAGACTAGAAGAAACAACTGCTTATAACAACTGCTATTTATAGAGGCATCCAAGTATTAGACAGAACACATATTTTATAGCAAGCAGAACAAAGTCTAAATGTTTCATATAAAATATGCAAGGGTTAATTTGTCTCAGTCAATTAGAATCTAGAAGTAGCATGTTATCACTGATGTCATCAGAGACACAAGCACTTCTCACTTGTTAATGCTCATATCTGTGGCCACAGGTTTCATCCTCTTCTGTCAAATGACAGCATTAGGGTCATATGTCTTTGAATCACAATTGTCTTCTCAGTGGAAAACAGATATTAGAATCAGAGGGAATGAGATTCCTAAGGTAGCCAAACTCTCTCTCTCTCTCTCTCTCTCTCTCTCTCTCTCTCTCTCTCTCTCTCTCCCTCTCTCCCTCTCCCTCCCTCCATTGACTATTAGCTTTTATCTGTAGTGTAATTTTCTTATTATAAATAGATAGATAGTTGAGTTGTTTATAGACTGAAATCACCTGTGTAATGCCTTCATTAATAGTCAAAATAATACTGTTGCTGCAATATCCCCCAAACTCTGATGGATAATGGTAACTGCTCTTTTAATTTTTAAACCTATAGATTAAAATTCGTTGCTTTTGATACTTACATTTCTGTAGTTATACTGTTAGTACTCATCATGACTGAATCATTTAAACATTGGCATACCAATAATGTTTGTTAGGTATATTTGCAAGTTATTCATTTTTAATATGATAAAACATCCTATTATTATTCATAAATTTACATTAAACATTGGAGAATATATGGACTGCAAACTTTGTTAGCATATTAATTGTGATATATTGTAGATATGTGCTTATTTTTGATAAACAGACATACTTGTGAGACTTGTACATTTATTTCTAGAGAGCTCATCCAGGGAATCATAAATGCCATTGGTTAAAAGGATATCAATGCATCAGACTCAGAGTTGGAGAAGAAACTTAGTGTTTAAGAGAACACACTGCTGTTCTAGTGGGCATGAACTTGGATCTCAGTTCTAGCTGAGGGGATCCAGGATTTCTGTCCTCTGCAAGCAACTGCAATTATGTGCACATACCCACACACTGACACAAACATGCACATAATTAAGAATAATTAATTTTTTAAATAACAAAAAAGATGAAGAGTCAGTCTTATTGGCAGAGGATTCACTTTTTTTTCTGTGATTCTGGAAAGCTGAGGAAACTTAGAACAATTTTCTGTAGCCACTCCATAGACTCAAAATGGAGAATCTTGAAAAACAGACCACTTGATCACCATCATTGGAAACATTGGTACATTCTTGTGCTCTGTAACAGCACAATGTGTTACAAGTGATGACATAAATTATAGTGGCTATAATTTTACAGTGAAGCTTAAAGCTTATATCACTTAGTGACCTTCTAGCTGTTTTGATAGCATAGTAAATTGATCAGTTATTTACAATCATGTTTGTGTATAAAATTCACTAAGATACCAGTCAAGAGAAATTATAGCATATACTATTATATGTAATACTGGACACTTGATAATGCTATTGGTAATATTTGATAAATAGCGCACAAGATCATGCAGTTGATACTTTATAATTGTTATTATTTTAGAGTAAATTATATTGCACAAATTTTATTTGGTATTATAATAAAAATCTAGACCCAGATATTGGGAAAAAGCTATAATATCTGAGAGACAGGAACAGATCACAGCCCATTATCACCCAGCTAACTACTCAGTTCCATCTTCAGGAATCCTCAGACCACAAGTCTTTCTGTCCTCAGTCAAAAAGAGAGCTGGCAGGTCAAAGTTCTGCCTTCTCCAGCCTTATATTTTTTTCTCCCTCAGTGGTCTCACTTCCTGGTTCAACTTTCGTAGTGCTAGGATTAAAAGTGTGTTCCACTACCACCACCTGGCTCTTAAACTCACAGTGATCCAGATGGATCTCACCCTCTGGAATGGTGAGATTAAAGGCATGGGTCACCGATTGCTGACCTTCATGGTCTTGCTCTGTGGGTGTCTCTGCCCTCTGATATTTTAGTCTATTTTTGTGTCAAAAATAAGAAAAGAAGGTTATAACTAATATAAAAAAACTACATACAATAGATACAATAACTACACATGCACACACATATATATACACATATATAATTATGTCAGTAATATACATTACAGAAAAAATTGATGAATTAAAAAATTCCACTGATTATCATATTTTTGTTAGTTCAAAGAATTATCTTAATTCAGTTTCTATCTAACTTGTATTACCAACTAAAAATTATCTTTGCATGTATCTCAAAATTATACACTTTACAACTCTTAGTGAGGTTCTTTTTTGAAATTGTAACTAAGAAGAATATAAATATAACTATCAAATTTTCAACTCCCTCAGAGACTCTAGAGGAAAAAATATTAACTGAGGATGAGGAAGTGCAAGTTAGTGACATCCAAAAAAATGTGAAAGATAGCAGAAGTAGCTGACTGGCTAAAAAGTCACCCAAGGTTTTACTTTAACATTGGGGCATTCATCATTGGACTACAATAGTAGTATATTTGTCAGATATATCTATGAAGCAGAATGTTCTTAAAGACCTTCCCACCTTGTTCTGGCAAAGCTCAGCAGTTCTTTCTTATATGTTCTCCTTGTCCGTTTTCAACATCATACTATCAGTAGTTGAAGCAAGAGCACTATATTTGCACAGTGGCTAACTTTGACACAAAGAAATTCAACTTTATATGGAGTTTAATTAATGCACATCATCCTCTCTAAAGTAGATTGGTACTGACAGGAGCAGACCTGTCTCATTGCCATAAATATATAAATATATAAATATATAAATATATATACATATATATATTCTACAGTTCTCTGAAGTAACTGAAGATAATCTATCTAAAATATATCAGTTTGACCTTGAAAACCTATCTATAAAATAAAGAGAAATCTGGAGATCCTGCAGCCTCCTGGTCTAAAACTGACGGAGAGCTGACTAAGATTCAACTAAGGCCCAACAAAAACTAATTCTATGATAGCTGGAGACACAATCTCTGGACACACAACTGACTAAAAGCTGACAAAGAGCTGACTAAGAGTGGACCAAAGAAGCAATGGGCAGATGCCAATGCAAGAATACATATAACAATATAAAGAACAACAAGACAATACCAGAAGAAACTGTTGTTTCTACAACACCAAGAACTGAGCATAGCAATGAAGAGAAAACAGAAGGAAATAACCTTAAAATCAACTTTATGAAGATTATAGAAGCCATAAAAAAAGAATATAAAAATTCCCTTAAAGAAAGAGAAACAAATACAAAAAATTGGAAGAGATTAACAAATCCCTGATAGAAAATAAACAAAACCAAGAAAAAAAATAACATGTGAATAAAACATTCCAGGAATTAAAAATTGAAAGAAAATCAATAGAGAAGGCACAAGTTGAGGAAATGCTGGAAATGGAAAACCTGAAAAAAAAAAAAAACTGGAACTATAAACGCAAGTATAACCAACAGAATCCAAGAAATAAAAGAGAGAATCTCTGGAGTCAAGACTCAATAGTGAAAATAGATACATCAGTCAAAGACAACACTGAAAGAAAAAGCCATAACACAAAACATCCAGGAAATATGGACCCCATGAAAAGACCAAACCTAAAAAAAAATTGGAATAAATGAAGGAGAATATCAGCTCAATGTCACTGATAACAAATTCAACAAAATCTTAGAAGAAAACTTTCCCAATCTAAAGAAAGAAATGCCTATAAAGATAAAGGATGCCTACAGAACACCATATAGATTAGACTCACCAAAAAAGTCTGCTCACCTGAAAACAATGGATACAAAAACAGAAGCCATAGCTCTGCTCCACACAGGAAACAAATTTCAACTTAAAGACAGACACAGGCTCAGAGTAAAGTGTTGAGAAAAAGGTTTCCCCTAAAATAGTCCCAAGAAACAAGCTTGTATAGCCATCATAATATCTAACAAAATAGACTTCAAACTAAAATCAATCAAAAGAACCCAGGACAGATATTGCATATTTATTTCAGGAAAACTCCAACAAGATAAAATCTCAATCCTGAATATATATGTGCCCAACACAAGGGCTTCTACATAAGTAAAAGTAAAACCACTAAAGCTTAACCATAACATCAAACTCCATATACTAATAGTGGGAGACTTCAATACCTCACTTTCACCCTTGAATATGTCAACCAGACAGAACTCAACAAAGAAATAAAAGGTCTAACAGATGTTATAACTCAAATAAACTTAATAGATATATACAGAAGTTTCCGCCCAAACATAAAGGAATATACATATTTCTCAGCACCCCATGGAACTTTCTCTAAAATTGTCCATATACTTGGGAAGCAAATATCAATAGATTCAAATGAGATGGGAATAACCACTTGTATTACATGAGACCACCATGGTCTAAACTTAATATACCACAAAAATAAGAGAAAACCTACAAATTCATGGAAACTTAACATTTCTCAATTAAACCACCTCTGGGTCAAGGAAGAAATTAAGAAAAAATCAAAGACTTTCTAGTATTTAATATAAATGAATGTATAACATATCCAAACTTAAGGGACACAATGAAAGTAGTGTTAAGAGAAAAATTCATAGCACTACATGCCTACATAAAAAACCTAGAGACATCACACACAAGAGACCAAACACCATACCTAAAATTTTTAGAACAATTAGAAGCAAACTCAGTCAGAAGGAGTGAAGGGCAGGAAAGAATCAAAATTAGGGCTCAATCAATACAATACAAACAAAGAAAATAATACAAAAAAATCAATGAATCAAAGATTTGGTTTTTTTAAGAAAGTAAAAAAAAATAGATAAACCTTTATCTAAACTAACCAAAAGGGAGAGAAAGAGAGTAAATTAACAGAATCAGAAATGAAAAGTGGGACATAACAATAGACACCCAGGAAATCCAGAGTATTATCAGGTCATACTTTGAAAATCTATATACCACAAAAATGGAAAACCTAAAAGAAATGGACAGCTTTCTGGATAGGTACCATTTACCAAAATTAAATCAAGATCAGATAAAAGACCTAAACAGACCTATAAACCCAAAGGAAATTTAAGCTTGTATTAAAAGCCTCTCACATAAGCAAGTCCAGATTGTTTCACTGCAGAATTATACCAGACATTCAAAGAAAAATTAATACTGAAACTTCTCAAAGTATTCCATGCAGTAGAAACTGAAGGAATGTTGCTGAAATCTTTTTATGAGGCCACAAACACTCTGTACCCAAGCCACTCAAAGATGCAACAGAAAAAAAGAGAGAATTACAGACCAATCTCCCTCATGAGCAAAAATACTCAGTAAATTTCTGGTTAACTAAATCTAACAACATATCAAAAAAGCTATCCACCATGATCAAGTAGACATCATCCCAGAGAAATAGGGATGGATCAACATATGAAAACCTATGAATGTCATCCATCATATAAACAAACTGAAAGAAAAAATCCTCATCATAATAACCTTAGATGCCAACAGAGCTTTGACAAAATCCAACACTCCATTATGATAAAAGTCCTGAAGAGATCAGGAATACAAGAAAAATACTTAAATAAAATAAAGGCAATATATAGCAAGCCAACAGCCAACATTAAACTAAATGGAGAAAACCTCAAAACAATCCCAATAAAATCAGGAGCAAGAAAAGGCTGTCCTCTCTCTCCTTATCTACTCAATATAGTTCTTGAAGTTTTAGCTAAAGTAATAATAGAACAAATGGAGATTAAGGAAATACAAATTGGAAAAGAAGTCAAACTATCTATATTTACTTTGTATACATAAGTAAGCCTCAAAATTTTATCAGGAAAAACTTTCAGCTGATAAACACCTTCAGCAATGTAGCAAGATACAAGATTAACTAAAAATAAAACAATAGTCTTCCTATACACTAAGGATAAAAGAGCTGAAAAAGAAATAAGGAAAACATCACCCATTATAATTACTGCAAATAGCATTAAATATCTAAGTGTAACTCTAAACAAAGAAGTAGCACACATGTTTGACAAACACTTTAACTCAGTGAAAAAAGAAATTGAAGAGGATATCAGAAAATGGAAAGATCTCCCATAATCCTGGATAGGTAGAATCAATATAGTAAAAATGACAATCTTACCAAAAGAAATTAACAGATTCAATGCAACACCATCAAAATTCCAACAATTTTTTTTTACAGAACTTGAAAGAATAGTACCCAACTTTATTGGAAATAACAGGAAAGCCAGGATTCCAAGAACAATCCTGCTCAACAAGAGAACTTCAAAAGGCTTCACCATAACTGACTTCAAGATATACTATAGAGCTACAATGATAAAAACAGCCTGGTACTGGATTAAAACTAGTGGCATAGACACTAAGATTAATAATTAATAAATAGAATCTCCTGAAGCTGAGAAGCTTCAGTAAGGCCAAGGACACAGTCATTAAGACAAATTGACAGCTTACAGAATGGGAAAATATCTTACCAATCCTACCACTTACAGAGGACTGATCTCTAAAATATATAGAGAATCCAAGAAACTAGAGCCCAAAACCTAAATAATCCAATTAAAACATGGGGTTCAGAGCTAAAAAGGGAATTCACAACAGAAGAATTACAAATGGCTGAAAGACACTTAAAAAATTGTTCAACATTGTTACTCACCAGAGAAATGCAAATTAAAATAACCTTGATATACCACCTTATACCTGTCAGAATGGCTAAACTCAAAAACACAGATGACAGCCTATGATGGAAAGGATGTGAAGAAAGGACAACAGTCCTCCATTGTTGGTGGGAGTGTAACCTTGTTCAGCCTCTCTGGAATGCAGTATGGTGGTTCCTCAAAAAAATGGAAATCAATCTCCCCAAAGATTCAGCAATACCACTATTGGGCATATACCCAAAGGATGCACATTCGTTTAAAAGGCATTAGCTGAAGAATGGATTAACAAACTGTGGTACATCTACACAATGGAATACTATGCAGCAGTAAGAAAAAATGATATCCTAAAATTCACAGGCAAATGGATGGATCTGGAGAATATCCTCCTGAGTGAAGTCTCACAAACTCAGAGAGATAAGCAGGGGATGTACTCACTCACTAGTGGTCTCTTAACAAACAAACAAGAAAAAAAGCCAAACATGCCCAATCAGCAAACCACAACCACCGAACAGCTTGGGATCAGAAACACCCTGGACTGACCCTTCAAACCCCACTCCAACTATAGGAACACCTGACTCACTCTTGAGGGAGGGGGGAAAGAACTGGATTTGGCCAGAAGTGGAGTCTGATCTAAGCATTATTGGGTCAGT
>PVIH01008242.1:47253-92933 GCA_004025045.1 Sigmodon hispidus | reverse complement strand
CCAGTACCAGACTGTTTTTATTACTGTAGCTCTATAGTATAGCTTGAAGTCAGGGATGGTGATACCTCCTGAGGTTCTTTTGTTGAGTAAAATTGTTTTGGCAATCCTGGCTTTCCTGTTATTCCAAATGAAATTGAGTATTGTTCTTTCAAGGTCTAAAAAATATTGTGTCGGGATTTTGATGGGTTAGGGTTAGGGTTAGGGTTAGGGTTAGGGTTAGGGTTAGGGTTAGGGTTAGGGTTAGACAATCTCTAGCATCCTCACTTCCAATTTCTCCCTAATCTGTAATTTTTTTCACTGTCTGCTTAGAGACTTCCAACTGTCCCTCCCTACCTTTACTAGGTTGGATTTGTTTTTTCAACATATTTTTCATCAAAACAGAAAAAGCAATTGCTGTGGAATAATCTTTTGTACACTGTAAATATATATATAAATATTACTTTCATTGGTTAATATAAAGATGATTGGCTGATGACTAGGCAGGATTTTCAAAACAGAGAAAATGCTAGAAAGAAGAATGAAGTCTGGGGGGTTGAAAGGAAACACAGCAGAGCAGGAGATGAACATGGTGTACTGAGATACAGTACCAAGCCACGTGGTAGAACTTAAATAAAAATACAGGCTAAGTAAAGTTGTAAGAGCAAGTTAGTAACAAGCCTAAGCTATCAGCTGAGCATTCATAGTTAATAATAAGTCTCAGTGTGACTATTTGGGAGCAGCTGAAGGGACAGAGCTGACCACTGGTCCTGGTCAAAAACTGCCTACAAGTAATAGGCAATAATTTCTCATGTATCATTCCTTATCATATATCTAATGTTCATGGAACATCAAATCCTATGAGTTCAGAGCATATGGAAACTAGATGAGGGGTAATTAACATACAGTGTGTCAGGACTCTGAAAGGCAGTGACACATTTTAAAAGCCAGTCAGAGGCAGATGTAGTGGTGTGCACTTATAAACCCAGCATTTGGGAGGCTGAGCAAAACAATCTTGAGTTTAAAGCCAGTCTTGTTTACATAATGAGTTCCTATCTCAAATCACAAAATAAAATAAACAACAAATACTTATCTTGTTGAATCAATGTAACTAAAAATAATGGGCTAGTGATATGGCTCTGCAAGTAAAGGTACTTGCCACAGAGCTTGGTGATCTGATCTGAATTCAACCCCCAGAGCTCATGCAAAAATTGAAGGACAGAACAGACCCTACAGAGTCATCTGCTGACTTCCACATGTGTACTATAGTATGCACACAACCACATCTTCACAACATGAACACACAAACATGATGATGATAATAATAAAATGAGAGCAAGCATCACCATGTGTTGGCTAGTTTTATGTCAGCTTGATACAAGCTATAGTCATTAGAGAGTTGGGAGCCTCAACTGAGAAAATGCCTCCCTAAAATACATCTATAAGCAAGCCTATAGGGCGTTTTCTTAGTAAGTGACTGATGAGGGAAAGCCCAGTCTATTGTGTGGGACCACTCCTAGGCTGGTGGTCCTAGGTTCTACAGGAAAGCAGGTTGGGCAAGCCATAAGGAGCAAGACAGGAAGCAGCACCATTCCATGGACTCTGCATCAGCTCCTGCTTCCAGATTCCTGCCCTGCTTGAGTTCCTATCCTGATTTCCTGCAGTGATGAACTGTGATGTGGAAGTGTAAGTTAAATAAACCCTTTCCTCCCCAATTTGCTTTTGGTCATGGTGTTTCAGCACGGCAGTAGTAATCCTAACTAAGATACAGCATTTCTATGTGCTCAGCCTTGTAACCCTGGAGGACATAGACTTGCAAAATCAACCCATGAAATTAGATTGTGTGAGTCAGGAAAAAGGAGAAATATTGATTTGAATGCTTCATTCAAATACAGCACAGAAAACCATCTGGAATTCTGAGCTTTGCCTTGTGCCTGCTGGTTATATTCTGACAGTCACCAAATCACTTCCTGTCTCTGGGCCTCATATTACTCAGCTGCCACATGGGAGGTCAGCATAGAGAAGCAGTGGGTCTCATGCTGTGTTAAGGCATATGCTGCCATAATATATGTACATCTGAAACCTACAGCTACAACCTTGTCTGGATGTCTCTGCAGTCAAGTAGCTATGAAGCTGTACTGGTGCAGAACACTACTGGGACATTAATAAAAAAAGAAGAAACCTTGGGCATAGATGCGTTTGAGAGAGGGCTGTGGGAAGATGGAGGCAAAAAGTGGACAAATGTATGTCACAAGCCATACATCATCTATGAGTACTCCAAGAAAAAAGATATTTTCCTTGGGAGCCCTTTAAGGAGAGCATAGGCTTGCTGATACCTTGAGATTTGAGTTCCCAGCATTATAATAAGAAATAGTCTGTTACTTTTGTTTTTGTTTGTTTGTTTGTTTTGGCTACCCAGCTTCTGGCAGTTTGTTACAAAACTCATAAGAAACCTGAATGGATTCCCCCAAACTACATACAACTTCCAGCTTATAGACAGTCCTGCTGGGAGTGACATCCCAAGACAGGCTCTGAGGCTACATAGAACGAGGGGTTGACACTTCATCTGACCTACAGAGAGAAGGTGGGTGGCAAGTGTGCTGAGTTTTGTTACATCTAGATAACCAGTGTGCCTTATGTGTATCAGTGTGCTCTGATAAAGTGTGATGAAATTGCTTAAAATCCTCATCAGGAGGAAATGCACTGTGGGCAGGGGAGTCATGGAGCACACCTTCATACAGCCCGGCACCAATTTTTCCCAGGATGCCCAACCCCTCTCTGCTTTGACATCATAAACTGGGATCACAACAGAATGCTGAAATGATGAGCTGCCACATGGAGAACACAACCAGAATGGAACTTGATTTGCACCAGGGATGGGGCTAGCAGATAAATAAACTATTTGGGATGCTGCAGGAGGCTAAGTACCTATGCTTCTCAGAGAAGGATGGAGAGATTCAAGCCTCCTGGAGTCCTCCAGGGGTTCATTCAGGCCAGATCCCTTCACTCACGTTATCATCTGCCCATGCCTAAATGCTCCTGATGCCTGGTTAGACACAGCCAGGTGAGACCTGGGACAAACAGGATAGTCAAAAGGGACAGTGCTTTGCAGGTTAGGGGAGAGCAGAGCAGCCCCTCTCCAAAGGAACTTGGATTATGAAATGCCATCTTTTCCATCATGGAACCATCTCCTGAGCTCTCTGCTCCCCCCCCACCCTAAACCAAGGATTCTTGACCACAGTAGGAAAAGCTGTTGCAGGGATAAAAAGAGTCCAGGAACCCTGCCAGGGGCCACTCTTAAAATAATAGGTAACCTGATTCCAATCTCATCCCAGAAAATCCCCCAGCTTATTGAGGTAGTATGAAGCTAACTTTTTTGGACCCTAGGTACTCTAGCAATGTTGTAAAGACAAGAATCCATCATGGCAGGGTAAGAACAATGGCAGAAGCATGAAGATGCTTACTCATATCTCTTTGGACCAAAAAGTGACACAGAACAAGAAATAAGCCTAACTATAAATTTCAAGGTGTATCCCCACTTTCTCAGTGAGGTTCCACAGCTTTCCAAAACAACACCACCAGCTAGGGGCTGGTACTCAAACACACAAGTCTGTAAGAGACATTTCATACTCAAACTGTAACAGTCTGAGTCCTCTGGACCCACTGAGGTCACATACCCTGGGTCTCATCCCTAGCACTCAGTTAGAGCATCCGCCTGCTGCTCTTTCCACAGCTTGAATGGCTTTCACTAAACACCTGCATTAATATCTGTTCAGCAGATCACTTTGATTATTTTGCCAAATGAGGTCTTGGTTAGATCTGCCAATCACATAGTCCTTTCAAAATGACAACAGCAGTAACCAGGCTGGCAGAAACACAAGGACATATTGTAGGATCACCGAGATTTCAAACACGGAGCAGGCAGTGGAGAAGGGACACCCCTGCAGTGCTCCCCAGCTTACCTGCAGATGTACTACAGAGGCAAAGACCATACCATAGGAGACACAGCTTCCAAGAACTTACCTCATTGTCACTCAAACAGCCAGAGCTATTGCAAAAAGAACCTTGTGCTCTAAGAGAACACTGGCCTGGACTTGTCAATGCCTTGCCAAGAAGCCTAGCCAAGCTCCCACAAATCCCTGAGCTAGATTTTCCTCCTTCATAGTATGAAGTCAATTCCTGGCCTCTAGAGCTCCAAATAAGGCTTTTCACAAATCTTCAGAATTCACTGATTTTCCAAACACATACTAGATGTCAGTCTGATCTCTAATCACTTTATTGATTTGCTCAATAGATATGTATTGAGTAGCTACTCTACTCTATTCAGGGCAGATATCAGACAGTAAAGAAGACACATGTAATCTATGTCCTTCTGGCCTACAAGCAGAATCAGATGCCAAATAAACAATCAATTAATTAATAGGATGAAAGATAGGAGGAAGGGGGGACAGAGTCTGCCAAGAGACAGGTTTCTTTAGGTTGTGTTGAGGGAGATCTTGCTATCTTGAGAAAAACGGCTTCTGACAAATAGTTTGAGCATGAGTGTGTAGCCAGAATTAGCTAGCACATAATCTCTGAAAGGACAAAGGAAAAAGAATCACCATTTGTGTACACTGCTAGGCTGAAGACCAACGCTTGGTCTGCCTGCTCTGTCTCACACCCACACCCAGACTTGTGCATTACACTCTCTCCAGATAGAAAAACTCCCTGCATTGCATTCCTCACTCATTGGCTTGCCTGTGTATGTCCTATTTACCCACCTAAAGAAGGCTACGAGCCCAGTTCCACTGGTGCACAATGGTATTCCCAGCATAGAACACAACACACACCAGCTATTAAGAGTGTGACTATTATAAACTGAGGACATGGAGGTAGCTCAGTGGTTAAAGTGCTTCAGGTGCAAGCATGAGGTCCTGAGTTCAGATTCCCAACACTGGTGTAAAAGTTTGATGTGGTTATATGTGTCTATAACCCTAGTACTGAGAGTAGTTGGAGCCTAGAAGATCCCAAGAGCTTGCTGGACACCCAGTCTATCTGAAACAGAGTTATGGGTCTACTAAGAGATGTTCTTTTTTAAAAAGATGGACAATAATACAGAAAGAAACTGGATGTTGACCTCTTGCCCTCTGCACATGAAAACATGGACAAATCATACACACACATGTACACATACACACACACATGATTTCAGAAGTGGATTTCACAGATGAAAAACCTGAAGTCAAACAGCTGTTGGCAGGGAAAGGGAACCCTCTTACACCATTAGTGGAAGTTAGTGCTACTGATATGGAAATCGTTGTGGAGGCTCCTCGAAACAAAAACCATCTGATCCAGCTATATTATTTCTGAGTATTTAACCAAAGAAATCAAAGGAAGTGTACAATACAGATACTTGCATAATATACTTACTGAAGCACTACTCGAAATAGTTGAGGTATGGACTCAGCATAGGTACCCATCACTGGATAAATGAACTAGGAAAATGTATGTACAGTAGTATATTATCAGCCATTAAGAGAAAATGAAATATTATTTGAAAGAAAATAGATGAAACTGAAGTTAACTTTTAAACAAAATGAGCCAGGCAAAGGCAAGTACCTTTTTTCATATGTAATATTTAAAAGCTTAAGGAGATAACATTAGAAAGAGAGGTATTAAAGAAGATGGCAGTAGTCAACAAGAAAATGAGGGTATAAATCTGGATAATATGAGGAATAAAAATGATAAAAGTTTTCTCTCCCTCGCCCCTCTATCTATCACTATACACACACATGTGTATGTATGTATGGATATATATATATATACATATATATATATACATAAAATCACACACAGGAATTATCATAATAAAACTCATTGTTTTATAGAATTGATATACACTAATAGAAAGACACAGCTGGCTACTAGATTAAATAAGATCCAATAATTGCTGCCTGCAAGAAACACACTTTACTAGTAAATATACACACAAATTGTAACTAAAGGGAAGAAAAGGAAGTAGGAGTAATGATACCCAATCAGACAGACATATAGCCCAAATCAAAGGAGACAAAGAGGGTTTGTCTATTACTTGTTTTGAGACAGGGTGCTGCAAGTTGCCTAACCTGATCGGGAACACACAATACTCCTCCCTCCATCTCCTAGGGCTACAATGATAAAGGCTATCTTTGCCAGGATAATATAGTGATTATACAGTATGATTATCAAAGGTTGGTACACTAATTTTATTTGCAAGTGGACCTAAGGAGACAAATAGGGCCCTCTACACTACCAATGCAACTCTTAAATACCCTACTCTCATGAAAAGATAAGTCATCAAGACAAAAAATAGAAAATAAATGTCAGAGATAAACTACACCAAAGATCAAGTGGAGTTAACAGACATCTACAGAATAATAATCCAACCACTGCAGAAGGCACATTATTTTAAACAATTCACAGAATGTATCTAAAACAAATACTTTGTGCCATAAACCAAGAATACATTAACAAATAAAAAACACTAAAATAATTTCTTGTATTTTATCAGCTCATAATACAATGAAAATATAAATTATAAATTAATAGCACAAGAAAATGTAGAAATAATACAAACATGGATATAGAACAATATATTTTATCAGTCTCTGAGTCATTCATGAACTCAAGGGAGAAATTAAAAACTCCTCTGCAAGAGAAATTCGTGCTCTCAGCTGCTGAGTCATGCCTTCAGCCCACCTCTATGGATGTTGTAACTCAAGACCCAAAGGGAGAGTAGTCATAGTTAGAAAATACTTCTAGACAGAGACCATTAACTGTTATAGACAAAATGTCCATGATAGAAACCATGAATGTCACCTAGGGCAAAAAGATGGAATGGTTGTGTTCAGAGAGTTCCTGAAAGACCCATGTGATAAAGAAGGTAGCTGGCCTATGGAGCTCTTTTTGAGGTGGGGCTGAATGTAAGAGTTAAATGATTGAGGATATGCCCTTGAGAGGGATACAGTGCCTCAGCCCCTTACTCTTTCCATTGCTTCCCAGCCACCTAAAGATGACTAACTCCACCAAATTCTCACCATGACATTCTGTGTTCCACACAACACAAAGCCAGCGAAGTGAATGTGTGCTGAAACCTCTGAAATCATGAGCTAACACAAACCTTTTACTTTTTCTTTTTACTGATGAGATCATTTATCACAGAGGGCTAACTAAAGAGCAAAGACAATACAGTATTGCACAAATTCTATTTGGTATTATAATAAAAACACAGAGCCAGGCAGGGAGGAAAGACTGAAATATTAGAAAGATAGAGAAACAAACTTTCTCACCTAGACACTCCTCAGGCCTGTCTCCAGGGATGCTCTGACTCTAAGGTTCTCTCTCCTCAGGGGACAAGAGAAGTGGCAGGGAAAGCTGAACTTCTCCCTTCTCTCCCTCTGCTTATCTATCTTACTTCCTTGTTCAACGTTCCTAAAGCTAAGACTAAAGGTGTGTGCTACCACTTCCTGGCAGTTAGGCCTTGAACTCACAGAGATACAGATGGATCTCTGTCTCCTGAGTGATGGGATTAAAGGTAATGGTCACCACTGAGGCTTGGCTCTGTGGGTAGTTCTGTCCTCTGATACTGCAAACTATTTTTATTTCGTATGCAATAGATTACCACAATATGGAGAAGAACATGGTAGAAAATGAGCTTGAGAGTCAAGGACAAGGTCATGATGGCCCTCATAGACATGCTCCTCAAATCAAAGGAAAAAGGAATAAAGAAGTACACGGGGGTGGCTCTGAAGTAGGGATGTGAACACAGAACCACAAGGATTCCAGAATTCACTTTGGCTGAATGGAAAAGGCAAGAGTGGATTTATAGTCAACCTGACATCAATGGCAGAATTCCAAGCAGTAAGTGATATGAGACTTTACCAGGATGGTGGATAAAGCATGAAATAGACATCCCTAATGATGGTTGAAAGAAGAAATTGATGTGAATGTCTAGAAACACATGTGAACGACAGTCCCAGGTATTTCCTCCTGAGGTGATAAAACAGAGAAATTAGTCACTGGGATAGAGAAACCTGGATGATCCCCTGGGATCAAATTATAAATTACACCTTAGACTTACAGAATCTCTGTGCATTCCAAGTGCCCAAGAAAAAATGCCAACTGGGCCAATGCAGATGCCCAGCTGACACTCAATTATTTGTGAACTGTGAGTAGCTGAACCCCAGTGCTGAGATTATCTAACCCTAACCCTACCTGAAGATATGGCTCAGTGGGTAAAACACTTGTTGTGTGGACCTGAGTTTGAATCTACAGATGAAAAGCCAGATGGGATGGTCAGATGCAATGGTTTAACCTCATAAAAAATCCATCATATGGAAAACTGAGATCAAATTCCACAAAAGTCCTCCAAAAACAAAGCAAAAATCATACCCAGAGATGGAACATTTGCTTTTCTTTGACCCTGGGCATATTACTTAGCTCCTCCACAGACCTACCTTGAAAAGGGGTCCAAAACTTCTTACATGCTGGACCAGTATGGAGATTAAACACTAAGGTCTCGTAAAATTCTCCCCAAATGTATGACAATGGCTATGATAAACTCAAACAAGTCTGTGGAAAGTTGTATTTCTCTAATGAACATCTTTGGCTTCTAACATTTATTTTAAACATCAAACCAGATTAGCGAAGAGGAAAAGATAGTAAATAGCAGATAATGAATTGGATCTCTGAGAAAAGGTTTTTCTTGTCTAAAGTTATTGACGTTAATTCACCCTAAAAAGAAGGATGAAGCATTTATCTAATAAATTATTTTGCCAGACAGAAAAAAAATGGGATGATGAATGTAAGTAAAGCAATGGCAAAAAAAAAAAACCCAACTCACCTAGGGAATGTGTGTTGGTGGCTCAAGCATCCCTCACTATCATAGATACCATTCTCTTTGTAGATATTAGGACAGTGCTTGACACAAATTCTGGGAGTAGCCATAGAGCAATATCAGCAGCTAGAGTTTCACTGATGTGTTGCCATAAGACAGCCACCATGGGCTAAATGCCCAATAAGCATTGCTTTATGGAATACTTGTTTAGTGAAAGATACTGACCACAAGAAGAATCTATTGCATTGAAGGACAGGAAGGTGTCAGGGATTGTTCATGAATTCAGGGAAGTACATACAATTCAAGGCTATTTGATACTAGAAATTTCTAGTATAAACTAGAATGTTTACATACTGAAGGCTCTGCAGAGAGGTGAACAGAGGTAGTTATAAGTGAGTAGAGTTATTCTTGCAATAACTGCACTTTGAATAGCCTTGGGTCTAGTAATACATCCTTGGGTCTTTTTCCTATTGCTGGAGCCACAACCAGTGCTCTCCTGAGTGCACACTGAACTCCTAGGATGCTCCTGGCCACTCTGTTGAGACTTTTTGCTTGCATCTTATTTTACCCTCTCCATAGCCTAGAATAAGAGAGTATGGGTCTATTCATTTTCAGTATAAAGAATATGAGTGGCTGAAAAGATGGCTCAGTAGAAAAGAACAATTGCTGCATAGGTATAAGATGAGTTCAGATCCCAACACTTAGCTAAAGCCAAGTGTAGCTATGCACACATATGACCCACTTTGTAGAGTGTAGAGCTGGGAGTTTCTGGGTGACACTGATTTCCATCATACTTCAGGCTAGTAAGAGACCCTCTCTCAAAGGAATAAGGCAGAAAGTGACAGAAGAGGATGCCCAATACCTTCCTCTGGCTTCTGAGTATACAGGTCTACAAACATACATGCACTTGCACCATATAGCCATATACCAAACTCACATATACATGAGATCCAGACAAATAATAATAAAGAATGTGAGACTTGGGAGACTTTAATAATCTGCTCAAGACAGAGTCTGAATGCATGAGCAAGACTAGAAGAACCCAGAGTATCTTTATTATGACATATACTTAAATGGCTCTTTCAACTGGAGTCCTCATCCTATGGGCAATGCTCCATTGAGAAACATGTGTGGACTGTGTTTTGAGCAGCTTTCCCATCATTGCCATGGAATATTTGACATAAACAAAGAGGAAAAAAAAGTTCTGCTTCAGTTCACAATGTGGTTTCATCACAGAAGAGTGGTGGAGCAGATATTCAACTCATGGTAGCTAGGCAACACGGAGAGAGGACCTGTCACCAATGGCCCACTTCCTCTATATAGGCTCCACTTCCTGCAGTTTGCACTACCTCCCAAAATAGTGCTGCCCACTAGGAACCATGCATACAATGCATGGGGTGGAGAGTGCATTTCAGAATCAAAACATTGGTCACTTTCAGAGATTCAGAGGAAAGTAAACTCTTGGGTCCCTGCAGAGACAAGCAGAGTCAGAGTTTGTGACTAAGCCAAGAGAGATTTCTATGATCATATGTTTTTAACAACACAGAGTGTGGATCATGGTTGAGTGTTCTTACCTAGTGAGCATCTCACCATGAACCTGGGTCTTTAGAAGTGATTTCAAACTCAAGAATTAAAATATAAAGATAAAACATGATTTTCCATAGGAAATTGAACATTATAGGTGGAGAAAGTTAATTTGTTCAGTAAACTTATCAAGGGCAGCAGGAAAGTTCTCAACACAGGACTCACAAGAATAAACATGCAAGGCTGGCTGGAGGACCTTTCTGGGCTCACTGTTCTAGGCCTTGAGTTTTTGTTTTATGTATAATTGAACTGATACTAGTTTAGATGAGAGAATTGGAAGCCACCTCATGATGCTGACAAGCCTGTGATACCAAGATAAAATGCTCTCTAAGGAACCTACCAGCCATCCAGGAGACTTAAAAAAAAAAAATGCCTGCTTTAGTAAAAAACGAAGTCAAATAGCTTCAAAGTCATTCTACATCATCTCACCCTCCACCCCCCATTACACCAAGAAGACAGAGCTATCCAACTTCATTTCAAAGATTTCTGGGTTGATTCAGATATAAACAAAAAGGATTAAAATCTTCCGCCTCAGAAGTAATGGTTTTTCGATATACTTTCCAGATTATACCCTCCACTCCCATGTCCAAGGAATCAGTGGGTGG
The DNA here is from genome assembly GCA_004025045.1 of Sigmodon hispidus. Taxonomy (NCBI): domain Eukaryota; kingdom Metazoa; phylum Chordata; class Mammalia; order Rodentia; family Cricetidae; genus Sigmodon; species Sigmodon hispidus. The sequence goes on along the minus strand of PVIH01008242.1, from coordinate 81,914 downwards.
CATAGGAGAATTTATGTATGGCAGATAAGACCCAGAAATCAATTTCACGTGGACTTTTGGGGTTTATTGTTTCCTCCTTCCTTGCATATATTATGTCTTTCAGTCACAACAGATCTGCTTTCCTTTGGGAACTACTCACTTGCCATCCCTATTGTTTAGGTAAGATAATCTCCCCTTAACAGTCCAAATCTGATCCTTGCCCATTCACTTCTGACCACCATTTGATTGTGATAGGAACACAGTCAAAGCCATACAGCAGAGAACTCATACCAAGACTTGTTACAGTGGGCACAGGAGTTTGTTTTCTGCTGTCAATGACATACAGCCCTACACTGAGGATTCCTAATAACACACCAGTGCCAAAAAAAAAACAAAACAAAACAGCCTGAGGATAAAGCCAGCCCCATGGAAGACAAATCCTTCCCTCAAAGAAATCAGATGACTGATGTACATATGTTCACATTTAATGCTCACTCAGCCTGAGGCTGTCTGCTTTTCTTTCATCTCTGTCAACAAATCACATTTCTTCCTACCTCGACCAATTCAAACTGGATTTCTTTTATGTTACACACCAAGTCTTGAGCAATGCCTCAGCCAAGAAACAAGTCTTCCATTTCTATTGCAGATGTAAGCAGAAGTAGAGAATGTCATGACCATTTTCCTTGAGTGATTAACACCATGGATACCCAAAGTTTCTTCAGGTTGTGACCTTTTGCGGTTCTTGAATGATGATATCCATTCAGTCAATTCTACAGACACCATCCTTTCTATATCCTTCCTTTAGAGGCCCTGGGCTCATCTTCCTCTGCCTCCGTCCTATGGTACAAAACTTCAGCCGAACTTCAGATCACAAGAGGGTGGGAAATGTTGAGAATGCTTCCTGGTTTGCAGGATCAAGTATTTAGCCACAATTTAATTATTTATGTAAAAATAAATAAGTGCATTCACATTAATGCAATAATTTACTTTTGCATTTTAACTAGTGATAAAATTACATGTATATAGAGGGACATTAGTTTTAAAAACTGTTGTTATGATTATCAGCCATTTTTTAAATTGTATACATGCTTTATATGGCAGGGTTACACAATTTTTTTATATAAAATTTTGACTCCCAGGGTTATATATAATTTGGGACAAAGATGATCTCAAATGGAAAAAGCCTAGGAAGTCTTGCCCTACAAGATGGGGGTAACCCAATACTATCTCTCTGCTAAGTGGACACAGAATTTAAAAAATTCTCAGTGATGTATAATTTTACCCACAAATTAATGTATCACTTCACCCTCATCAGAGAAGTATCTATTTTCAGTAGATGTTGAGTAACACACAGACTCACAACTGATCAAGGTGCAGAGAATAAAAAATTAAAAAAAACAATCCTGCAGAATGTCCAATCCTAAATGAAACATCTATATCACATCTCCTCCTCGAATGGCTCAGCGGTCCACGCAAAAGAGGAGTCAGAAAATTGTAAGAGCCAAAAGTAGTGATGACCCCAAGGAAACAGGGTTTCCAGACCCAGCGGGGCAGCTACATGTATGAACTCACAGCAGCTGAGATGGCATGCACAAAACCAGTGTAGATTTAGACCACACAAAATATTTCAAGATGGACAGAGGAGGTGAGCATGATGTTTGGCAATTGATACCTGCTGGGAATGGAGAACCAGATTTCTTCAAGGGCATAAGCTCAGGGATGCTGACTATACTCTGGTGCCTGGCCACATGTCAAAGAGTACAAAAGAAACCAGAGAGATAGCTTTTTAAGATACAAAATTACATGGATGAGGAGGGAAGGTTATTTTGGAGAAACTGTAGAAGGGGTTAACTATGACTGAATGTATTAAATAAGATTCTCAAGAAAGAAAGAAAGAAAGAAAGGAAGGAAGGAAGGAAGGAAGGAAGGAAGGAAGAAAGAAAGAAAGAAGCCCACCCTAGAATAACTTATCATATAATAAGATCCAGACTGTCTGGCTCTGAAATATCAAATATTCAGGTGGTCCATCCCTGCGTCCTTTCCAGCCTCACGGCCTCCCCCACCTGCCCTTTACACTACCCATTTCCTCTGCTCTCCACATACCTTGCTTCTCTTCTACACTAGGTTGATTTCTTTCTCAGAACCTTTGCATGGCTAATAAGCCCTTGCACCATCCCTGAACTCAGCTGATACCTTCTGTTCTTTAAGAATTTAATTTAAGTGTATCTTTAAAGCATCCATTACTCTTACTGCCACCAAATTAATTAATATTCTATAACACTGGTGTTTTCTTATTGTCCTTATCTCAATTGTAAGCAATCTTATTTACTCACTTATAGAAGTCCATGCCACTAAAATACAAGGCCTATAAGGAACAAAACTCCTCTGTTCTATTCTTCAAGAGAATTCTCGGTGTCTAACAGAGAGTTTACATAGTGGAAGATGTGCAAGTATTGTGACTGAATGTATGGATGCATAGATAGTGCATAAATGGGAGGATGGATGGGAAGGGGGATAGGTGGGAAGGAGGGGGGATGGATAAGGGGATGACTAGATGGGAAGGTATTATATGAATTCATATTGTAAAGATAGACTTAGAGCCAAATATCAGAGAAAGGCTAAAATTACCAGAGAGAGGAAACGCCACAGTCAAATCTCACCCAGCTATCATCCAATTTCCTCAGCCTTGCTCCTGGTTGCTTCTGCCTCTGCTGGTTTCTTATGTGGCCTTAAATACCCTTCTTGCCAGATGTTTAAAGGCAGGAACTACTCTATATGGTAGCAGCCTTGAACTCATAAAAACACAGAAAGTTCTGTCTCTGGAGTTATAGGATTAAGGGCATAGGTCATCACGCTCAGGCTTTCCCTGTTCTGGGATTAAAGGTGTGCGCCATTGAATCCTAGCTGTTTGTCCTCGTACTCAAGAATCAAGAAATTCCTGAGCTGTCTGGCTAGGTTTTGACTGTGTGTTAATCTCTTAAATATTTCAGGTTTTATTAAATATGTAACATATCATCATAGGAGGGAGAATGGATAGGAGGGAGGATGGGTGGAAGGGAGGATGGATGGAAAGATATAATGGGTGAGAGGGAGGATGGATGGGAGGAAGGAAGGATAAATGGATGGATAGATGGAAAGGAGGATGGATGGAAGGATGTAATGGGTGGGAGGAAATGAGTAGATGGGAGGATGGATGAATGAATGGAAAGGAGTAAAATGAATGGATGGGTAGATGAAAGATGGATGTATGGATGAGACAGAAGAATGGATGAGGGGATGGGTGGAGAGAAAGATAGATTATAGATGAATGGAAGACATGAGAATGGATGAGTGGCATGCTCATGGACTGGTGGGAGCCAGGGAAATTCTATCACAAGTCTAATTTTCAGAGTCAATGTCTCCTGTGAAAACTTTCTCAAACCAATAGCCAGCAGTTCTATCTTTAGGGGATGTGCATCAGCTTGCCTGACTTGCTCTGTAAAGTTGGGGTGCTGCGAAGCTGAATTAGAACATTGGCATGCCCTGAGAGAAGAAACCTGAAGAAAAAAAAACCACAGCTGCAACACTCACATCAGGATCTTTACACACTCCTCTAAATGCTCCAGCAGCAGCAACCCTGCACAAACTGAGACACAGCAGGAAGGACTCTCCAGCCATTAGTTCTTAATACAAAACTGAAGACAGATGAGAAATTGCTAAGGCAGTCACAATAGAAGATGCATTCCCTTTGCCTGCTGTCTGCTCAGACACGTAGCTATTTCAGAAAGGGTTGCAAGGAAATTTTCATTTGCTTTGGATAAAGAACAATGTGACATTTTTTGACAATGCAGTGTAAAATATGCCACATTTCTTAAACAAAGTGAGACATAATAAAAATGAACTATAAGATTCCATGGAAGAGCTAAGATTAGAAAGGAGCCTATGGTTCTTTGCAGAATGCCATAATATTTTTCAGCCTCATGTACAAATATAAATCTGGTAATAATGAGTATAATTACATAATTGTATCCATGGCTTATTTTTTTAATCCTACTCCTACTGGGCCATATATTCCATGAAAGCAAAGAGTATGTCTGTTTATGACTGCAAATCTAGAAGTGACAGAGCAGGTGTCCATATATTATCTGAATGAACAGAATGATCACTCATGCTCTGTTACATAGACAAGTTCCATGCCAGGTGTAGTAGCACACACCTATAGTCCCAGCCCTTGTGACATCAAAGCAGAAGGATTAGGAGTTCAAAGCCAGCCTAGAATACAAAATGAGACCGGTCAAAAATGAAGAACTATGACATCGTTATGAAGTACATTTTATTACAGGAGCAACTGACTACACACAGATGAAAAATTCTGGGTTTGATGTGAGTACGACTTGATTCCCACACCTTTGTTTAACCCAGCACATGCCAGGGAAGAAATTAAAATGCCCTATGAGGATGCAATCCAGTATAATTGCTAAGATATAAGCCAGAGCCAAGGCCAAGACTGGAGAAGACAGAGACAAGCCAGGCGTGGCCTTTGTCTGCTGTAGCAGTACTAGGTGGCTAGATCCTAGCTCTGTTCCTTCAATAAATCTAGTGACTTAACTCATTTGTCCTCCTTGGAACTTCTTGGCATGTGTCACCTTCAAAGGAGAGTGAAGTGAATTGGAGACCAAAAGTCCCCCTCAAAACATTAGCAGCACTTCACAAAGCATAACAATCCAGAAAGACTTACAACAGATGAGATTACCTTCCTGCAGGCCATTCCTGGAATTCTAACAGCAATCTTGGCTAGCTGCAAGCAGCCCAGAACAGGGTCCCAAAGTCTAGAGGAAATCTTCAGTTCACATCTCTTACCTTTCCCTTAGAGGATAATATAAGTTAAATCACACAGCCTGCATTCAAAGCCCTTGAGCACAGCATCTATCTCTGCCTCTGAAAACTATGAACACTGGCAGGATATCCAGCATACTAACAACAAGACAATTCTGAGTCCCACGTACAATGGATGCCCTGGGAATGTTGCTTGGAACCACCAGCCTCCTTCACAGATCAGAGCTTCCTCCCTGACCAAGCCAACCCAGAAATGTCCTCCATTTTACTTGTAGCCCTGCAGAATGATGGTAGTTAGAATGCACAGGGGGCTGTGACATAAATCAAAGACAGATGATCTTCCTTTGGGGACTTGTCCTTGTAAATCACACATGCTCCCCGAGTGGAGTCAGGCTTGGATTCTTAATGTGCTCCCTGTCTGCCCCTCCTGGTGAAGCATGATTTCTCCAGAGTTTGGAGCACTAAAGAAATATCAGCAGTATTTCAGCTCAACTCCATGAATATACAGGTAGAAAAATAAAGTCCAGAGAAGAACTGAGAATTGGCCAGATGCAGCCATGAGACAAGAACCTGGGAATCCTGACACCCAGCCAAGTAAAGGTTTCACAAGAATCTGTCCCAGCACAGTCATGAGAACACACATTCTCTGAAAAGAATTTCAAGACAATAGTCATTTTTATTTTTTTATTTATGTATATGTGGGGAGTTTCATATGTGTGCATACCAGCAGAATCCTGAAGAAGTCATAGTTATAGGTGGTTGTGAACTTTCTGGCATGGGAACCAAATTCAGAACCTCTTCAAGAGAAACAAGTACTTTTAAGTGATGTAGAATATCTTTCTGTATGCTGTGAATATCATTGGTTAATAAAGAAACTGTTTTGGCCTATGTCAAGACATATTAGAAGCAGGTGGAAAATCTGAGCATAGATAAAGCAGAAAGAGGAGGGCAGAGTAAGACAGAGATGGGTTGATACTCAAGAGAGCAAGATCTAATGGAACAAGAGAAAAGCCACAAGCCATGTGTCAAGACATAGATTAACGGAAATGGGTTAAGAAGCAAGAGCTAGCTAGCAACATGCCTGAGCCATAGGCCAAGCAGCATGTAATGAATATAAGCCTTTGTGTGATAGATAATTGGGGACCAAGCAGCTGTAGGCAGTCTATTTGGGATACCTGCTCTGGATCTTGGGGCTAGTCTGAGCCAGAAACATAATACTTCACTGCACCATACTAAGGTTTTATTAAGTGACCAAAAACCAGTCTGTTACCGATATATGGTGGCTAAATTCATACATAAAAACACACGATAAACTCAAATTTGGTTGAGTTAAGTTCTAAACAACTGCAGAGGAGGTTGTTGTTGAATTTTATAGGGTAATACAGTGAGCCCTGCATGTCAAGAGTAAATTTGTGATGGTATGAAATAGTCTTCCTTCACTTCAGGCACCATTCAGGTCATCTGTGGGTTTAAACAAGAGCTTTGGGTGCAGGGGATGTAGGTCAGTTGGGAAAGCACTGATGAAACTCTGGGTTCAAGCCCCAGTACCTCATAAACCAGGCATGAAGATATAGTTTTGTAATCCCAGCACAAGGGAGGTAGAGGCAGGAAAACTAGGATGATTCCCAGCTCTGTAAGGAGTTTGAGACCAGCCTGCACTGCCCAAGACCCTGTCTTTAAAAAAAAAGTCATATCTGAAATATACAATTGTCTTGGCAGCACAGCATTGTAAATAAGGGAAACAGAAGTTAAGATTACTCCACTCTGTGATTCTGTTTGACCGTGGCATTTTTTATTGGGACTTTAAGCTTAAAAGAGTGAAATAGAGTACAAAACAAAAGGTGTGATGTGTTTGACAAGTGAGAAGTTTATTGGATGTGAACTATGGCTACACTTAGGTGATAACTTAAATGGAAATATTTTTCTTTTGCCGATTTTTTAACATCTTAAAATTTAATAAAAAATAAGGATTATATCTGATCACAATGTAGTTGTTTCTGAAAATGATTTTTTTTTTAAAGGGAAGGCAATGTTAAATGATATCAGCTATGCCAGGTGCATTTCTGTTTTGCTGGCTATTGTATAACAGGTGACTTGTGAAGAATGGGGCAGTCCTTTCTTGCCTCTTCCTAATATGTTCTTCCCTTTGGAGTGGCATTGGTTATTACAAATTCCCAGGTCTCTCCCCACCTCTTTCCCACATGACTTCAGAAGGGAGGGTGGCTTCTCTTCGTGACGATTTAGGGATAAAAAGTACAAGCCTTTCATTTTCTCTCTCTTTGTTGCTAGCAGTATGACCTGCTGAGGACTCATGCTCATCCCCCGCTCTGTGAACAGGACCAAGATGCTGAGATCTGGGCTTGTGCTGGCCAAGAAGTGTCAGCTGGGCTTTGTGGTTCTGTCCACTCAATTGACATCAATAACAGGGACATTTTCATCTCTGCTCTGATTTATTCCTGGTGTGTGTGTGTGTGTGTGTGTGTGTGTGTGTGTGTGTGTACATGCATATGTAAGTATGTGTGGTCGTGTGTGGTGTCTGTATTTTATGCATGTGTGAATGCACATGGGTAAATGTGAAAATGTGTGTGCATACATGTGGAGGCCAGAAGTCAAGGTTGACTTTCTTCCTCAATCACGTGCCACCTTATTTCTTGAGACAGGGACTCTAAGTCCAGAGTTCATGAATTCAGTTAGGCTGGCTGGTCAATGAGCTCTAGGGAATATGCCTATCACCATTCCTCAGTGCTGGTTACAAGAATGCATCACCATGCATGTCCTTTGCCTTATTTTTTAGCTGACACACATTGAAGACAATAAGTCTCCTACTGATCAGAGTCTCTGACCCCCATCAATAAGATGATGATGGTGATGGACAATTACAACCATCATTAAGATTCTTTGTGTTTTGAATATTCACTGGATTAGGCCTTATGAAGAATTTGAATGTATCATCTTGCTGAGTCCTTGTGTTCACACTACAGAAAGGAAGCTGAGGTTAGAAACTAGGATGACATCTGCTATTGCACACCCCAGCAGTGGACTGGATGAGGCTGACCCATGCTGAGTCTGAGCACTCACCCACTGCGCTTGTAGAAGGAGATAATCTCTTTACAAGCTCTGTGATTAGATTAAATCTGATTCAGACACTGTTCTCAGATATTAGGGATGGAAAATGGCTCATATCTTCTCACCTCTGCATCCTGAAAGTTGCACTCTCCTCTTCCAACTCAAATGATAAGTCTAGAAGATCTAATTAGAAGATGGACCTTCTGTACAAACAGCCAGTCATATCCAGCTTGACACCCCACCTCTGTGGTCATCTCAGTGGAAGTCTTGGCTTCCAACTTGGCTTGGCACCTTCTCGTCCTGGGTCTGCCAGCACCAGTGTCTTCTGCCTGAGAGTGTCAGGGCACAACTCTAGTACATGGTGGCGAAGTCCTCTTATGCCAAGCACTCTTGGCAGGACTTTACGACACTTTTATGGGGCAACTCAAAAGCCCTAGAATATTCTGATATTGCTTTTCAGCCAAAAAGTTTCCTCCTCCCACCCCCAGCTAACTTATGCCTGGGCCTAAGTTTACCTTAAATATGTGTTCCTATAATTTAAAATACAATTTCCCATTAAAAAGCTCTAGGCTAAGAAAGTGGCTAAGTCAGAAAAGTACTTTCCTGGTAACATGAGGACCTAAGTTAGATTCCCAACACTAACATCAATAGTTGGGAAGGGTGTTGCATGTCTGTAATCCCAGAGCTGAGGGGACTGAGACAGACACATCCACAGGGCTCACTCTTCAGTCAGCCTACACTACTTAGCAAATTCCAGGCCAGCATTTCTATTTCAAAATCCAAGATGGAGAGCACATGAGAAACAACACCTGAGATATTCTCTGAGTTTCATGCAGATGTGCACGCGTGCGTGCGTGCACACACACACACAATTTGTTGGGGAGCAATATTGTACAGCTTTAGTGTTTCAGGCAGAATGGTGGCTTTCCTCCCAAAAGAGTTTCAAAAAAAAAAGAAAGAAAGAAAAAAAGAAAAAGAATCTATTTGGGAAATTTAGAGTTTCTGACATTAAATGCACACATTACCCCTCCCACTTATGTGGGTCCAGTTATATAACTGCCTGACTTAAGGGCTTAGGATTGGATGAGCAAGGGTCCTGCAAGACAGTCTGCCTTAACATCATTTCCTGTGTGATGAAACACTTTGACAAAAGCAATGGAGACAGGACTTATTTGATTCACATTTCTAGGTTACAGTTTATCACTAGAGACAGTTAGGATGACAGCAACTTGAAACTATTATGCCCATAGTCAAAGCAAGGACCAGGGCCCAGAGAAACAGCTCAGCATTTAAGAGCACTTGCTGCTCGTGTAAAAGACCTGAATTTGTTTCCTAGAACCCATGTTAGACAGATCACCACCACCTGTAACTCCAGTTCCAAGGGATCTGACACCCTGTTCTGACGTGTGTAGTTACTGCATTCATATGTACAACACACACACATACTCACTCACATTAAAAATAAAATCATTTTTTTAAGAAAAAGGGCAGATAGCAATGAATTAATTCATACCTGCATATTAATGAGATTGCTTGCTTTCTCAACTTTTATGCAATTCAGGAGGCCCTGCTTGGGGAATATGCCACACACAGTGGGCATGTCTCCCCACTAATCAACATAGTGTTCCACATAAACACTCACATGCCAACCTAATATAGACAGTCCCTCAATGAGACTCCCTTCCCAGGTGATTGCAGATTGTGTGAAGTTGACAGTTAAAATGAAGCATGACATGGTCCATAGATCCCAGATTCTGGAAACTTGGGCTCTGACCCTGGTTTGGCCTGGGAAGACATTGTTGTCATCTGGGCCATCACTATTAGAAGAAACAAACAAAAACCCCTTTGGTTAAACAGAGGACAATATCTCACCAACTTTCTTAGAATTCTCTTTCTCATGAATTCTAAGAATTCAGAGAGCCTGGTGAGAGATGAGTGAGGAAGTAGGAGCTCCTGGTGTTTTGGTGATGCCCCCACCCCAGATCCCAGTGCTGCCTGAATCAATGTGACTTGCAGAGACATAGTATTTGGAGCAAGAGTGGTTTGTCAACATTAAGTTCAAGAATGTCAGAGGTGGCACAGCCTCAGGAAGGTCAACTCAGTCATCATGGCCACCTGGCTCACAGAAGCCCATTTTATCAACATGGCACAGACCAATAATCAACAAGGGGGATAATACAGGATTCTCGGGAACACAATAGATGACTCGGCGATGAAAGAATTTTCCACAAAGCCTGATGATCTGAGTTCAATACTGGGACCCACTTGGTGGCCAGAGAGAAAGGACTCCACTGTTCTCCTGTGATCTCTTCATACGTGTACACACATGCACATGCAAATACACATATGAGTAGAATTTAATTTCTAATTAGTTTTGAATTGAATTAATTTGAATATTTTTAAGTCTTATCATTGCTCTCCAGGAAAGCTTCACCTCTCCATCAGTTATACACATAAGATATTGCTATCCTTTCCTCCCATCTAGATTGGCAGCTGGTAAGCAATACACTAGAGATTCTACCTTATGTCTCTGCTTCTAAGATTTCTCTACACCTTGGTATCTCCTTAGAATACAGACTGTGATGCTGCATCTCTGCCAAGCCCAAAGCTGCTGCAAAGAAAGTGGTAGAAATGGTCCATCTGTATGTGTATATGTCTCAGAATACTGTTCTACCCTCAGCAGCATTTGTTCTTACCCCAAGGCTATAAAGCCCATCATGGCAACACTCTTCTTTAGTCATTCATAAGAGCTGGAGAGGAGAACAACAGAGGAAACTAAGAGGCCCTGTTCCCCCCAGTCCTTTATATTCACAGACATACAGATTCTCCAGGACTTAGAGATATTCTTGGGGTGTGACAGGTATACTAACTTGGGGGGCAGGACACCTGAGTTCCACCTGGCCTCTGCAACCTTTTTTGGGGTGATGTTGCCAAAACACTTGAGTTCTCATCAAAAGTGGAATCTGTATAGAAGCCATCACAGTCTAGATGCTTTTTACTGAATCCAGATTGCCATGTGGTTCCATGATGTATTTTCTTCTCCGGGAGCTGAGAGTTCAGATTCAGAAAGTGTGCAGGGAGCTGTGGGTGCCAATCTCTCAATGGGTGTGCAATAAGAAAGGCGAGGAAAGGTGAAATTCTGTAATTGTCAGCCCTTGAACTAACTATTCACTTCTGCAGCTCAGGCTGATTTTAGACTCACCCTGTAGCTCAGGCTGACCCCAGACACACAGTGATCCTCCTGCTGAAATTACAGGTATGCACCTTCATGTCAGGCTATTTCTTCCTTTTGTTTAAAAATGAAGAAACCAGAATGTTTGCCCTGGAGCCTCCAACAATTCTTGACAATTTAAAGACTCTTGGGAACCAAAGCTGACCTTATAAACCACAGCCATAGTCAGTAGCCCCACAATGAATCTTTGTCTAGAAACAAACCAAAAACTTTTCCTAAGAGAATCTCCACAGAGTGTTGCCAGTCCTGTCAGGGAAGCCTAGCACTGGTGCTGTGAGCAGAGTCTCCTGGAATTCAGCATGTCTGGGCTCCTCACTGTCTCTGGCTGCCTCAGGTAAGTCACTCTCTGAAGCTGACTCTAGGTTTTCTCATCTGTCAAATGGGATGTGGTCCCATGGGTAAAGTGCCTGCCTACCATGCACAAGGCCCTGGGTTTGACCCTCAGCACCCAGTAAACTAGGCACAGTGGTGCAGAGTTGTAATTTTAGAATTCAAGATGCAGAGGCATGGAGTTCGGGAGTTCAAGGACATCCTTACACACAGAGTGAGTTTGAAGCCAGCCTGGACTTCATGAGAAGAGAGTGGCGGAAGAAAAAAAGAAAAAGAGAAGGAGGGTGAGGTGAGATAGAGTGGGCAAGAGGCATGGAGAAAGTGGGAAGAAAGAAAACAGAAGAGAAAACCACCTAAGATCCTGGGGCATTTCATCCATGTTCTGTGACTGTTAGTTTATTGGTGACCACACTGAGTGTGGCCTTGCAGGTCAGACCTGAGGCTCATCTCAACGAGCCTGGACCAAATCCATTCTTGATGTAATTTCTCTGTAACTCAATCATTATCTTTTTCTTCCAGAGACCTGTGACTCAAAGGCTATTCTTCACACATCTAATACATTCTAGCACTTTCTGGTGCCCTGCAGCCACTCAAAGCCCATCTCACCTCATATTTTTTTTTTTTTTACTTTGGCTTGCCTTCTCCTCACAAGTAGACAATGAGAGGGAAGTGAGAGACAATGGTCTCTTCCTTTGCAAAGCAAGCTGTCTTTTATCCAAATTCTCCTGACTCCCATTCTCTCCTGATAGTTATGGACTGAGGCAGCATCTTGCTTGGGTTACACAATATTCTGATTAAGTTCTCCAGCCTGCTCCATCTTCAGAGGGTGAGCAAATAATTTGCTACACATAAGCCAGTAAACATGAGCCTTGGATACAGAAAAAAAAATGCTCTGAAAGCTGAAACAACCAGGATCATAGACAAAGAAGTACAAAGGCCTGAAGAAAAGAGGAGAGCGAGCTGGCATACACAAGAAACAGAGACTGAGCCAGGCGGTGGTGACACATGCCCTTAATCTCAGCACTTGAGAGACAGAGGTAGACGGATTTCTGATTTCAAGACAAACCTGTTCTACAGAGTGAGTTGCAGGATAACCAGGGCTACATTGAGAAACCCCATCTCAAATAAAACAAAATAAAGAAAAAGACTGAAGTAGGATGTTCTGGGACTCAGTGGTGAAACAGGACATAGCATCCAATCATGGGATGTTGGCCAGGCCTCTTCACTTTTATGAGACTCAGTTTCCTTCAGTATCAAGTGGCAAAGCCATTTTGAGGAGCAACCTGCCAAGTGCTTTGATGGTTAACAGACTACATGAAGATTAAAACTGAAGAGGTTTGGCTGTTTGAGAAGAAAAGGTGGGCTGGAGGGATGGCTCAGCTGTTAAAGGCTTGGCTCACAACCATAAATATGAGAAGAAAAGGTAAATTGCTGTGATGTGTGAGTTATGAATCTCACTGCTGCAATCAAATGACTGACAAGAAGCAACTTAAGGAGAGAAGAGTTGGTCCGGCTCACAGATCAAGAAGAAACACAGTCCACCATGGCAGGGAAAACTTGGAGGCAGGGTGCAGGAGAGCTGAATCCATTGTAGCCACATTCCAGCAGAGAGCAGAGGGGAAGTGAGACAGGGCCATGAAACCTCAACACCCACCCCAATGACTCACCTTCCCCCAGAGAGGCTCCACCTCCTAAATGGTCCACAACTTCCCAAAACAGCACCACCAACTAGAAATCAAGTATTCAAGCACATGAGCCTGTGGGGGAAGTGTCTCATCCAAACTATAGAAGATGTGAAAGAAACATCAGGGTTTTTTTTTTTTCACATCCTTTTGTGATGTTGAGTTGGAAGAACAGGTGTCACCTTTTGCTTTGAGCCTGCATGAGCATCCTTTGCCTCAGGTCCCCAGTCTTCACAGAAAAGATGACTTCATCTGCCTTGAACATTGCAGAGGATGATCTAACAACCTGAGGAAAGCATACTGACTGAACAAAACACATCAACACTCAGTGATATCTGTTCCCTCCTTACCTCAGAGAATTAGAAATAAAAATGCTTACCCTGTGCCTTGTCCTTGGCCAAGCAGAGGCCAGGAAAAACTCAGAGGTTTTGTTACATTTACATAGATGACCTCCTGGTCCTGGAATAGGCATGGGGTATAGATGCACATCTGTGCCTGTGTACATTCTGGGCACACTCCAAGCTTGAATAGCAGGATTCTACTCTATTGGAGGGTGGAGAGAAAATCCATTTATTCCCTTAAAATAAATGATAGAGCTTTGCTTCCCCTCTTGTCTTGAGAACACTTCAACTGAAGAGGATACAAACTGATTTATGTTCCTTCTGTCCCTGGATGGCATGGAGTCAGATCTTCCAGGACACAAGGTGTAGTGCATCATACAGAAGGGTCTGATTGATGGATACACCTCTGTCAGGTCCTTCACTTATTTCCTTTTTACTTGTTCCCCACCACTCACACCCTTGTCCTTAATAACATAACTCCTCTGTGGTTATGGTGACACCCTGCATGAGATTCCATTTACATTCAATGCTAAATTCTTCTGTTAGTATCTGTTAGCCCAGCCTCACCTGAAACTCTAGATTCATATGTTCAATTGCCTGCTCAAATTTTTCATGTGGGTATTTAATATGAACTAAGTACAATTAAAGGACCTTAAATACATCCCAAAGAACTCTTAAGGTTGCCCTGAAGAGAAAAATGATGGATAGAAACCGAGCCTTCTCCCTGTTTTCTCATCTCTGATAATGGCACCACCATCTGCCAAGGGACCTCAAAGCCATCCTTCCTCAGTCTTGACTCTGTCCATCATCAGGTCATACCTCACTCTTCAAAATACATTCTGTCTGTTTCCCAGCGGCTCCCCAGTAAGACATTTAAGTAAACTTTGCCACACATCACTCCTTAACTATTGCAGCAGCAAGTGGGGTGGATGCTGGCTTCTTCCTGGCAGTGCACTGTCAAAGAACAAGTGAGCTGACTAACATCTACTGCTTCATTCTGCTGCATAAAAGCCTAGGGTCATGTCTGGGTACTGACTCAGAAGACACCACCTCAGCATCTTACAGAGACACCTGCATACTCATGTTGACTGCAGTGCTATTCACGATGGATGAGTTACAGAACCAACCCAGGTGTCCAACAGCAGAAAAACAGATAAAGAAAATGTGGTCTGTATACATAATGGGATTTCCTTTCCAACCATGAAGGATGACACATTTCTGTCATTTGCAGGACAATCAATGCAACTGGAAATAACCATATTAAGTGAAGAAAGCACGCTTTCTGTCATTTGTGGTTCTGAGCTTCTGTGCAGTCACACAAACTCACATATTCACAACATAAAAATAGAAATGAGACTGTCTAGAAAAACAAAGAGGGCCAAGGGGAGTGGGGTGGGCAAAGAAAGGGGAGAGGAAAATATTCAACATACAATATGATTATGCTACTTGAACAAACATATTTTTGAAACATCTAGCATTTTCCACCCCCCTTCACATGCTAGCCACTGTCATGGGTGCTACAAATGGAACAGTAAAGAAGATCACCCAACCTTGTGGTGTTCCCTTCTACCAGGAATGCGGATGAAAAGCAAGTCAAGGTTGTGCACTGGACTGCTGGGATACCATTCTTAGAGGAGTCATTAGCAGTGGCCTTAAGCAGAAGGATGCGCTTAAGCAAAGAACTGAGGGCAGAGGGGAATATTTGGAGAAGGATCTCCAGACTGAAAGAACAGCCCTGCAACAATCGGGAGGCAAGAGGATGTCTGCCATGGTGAGGGCCAATCTCGGAGAAACCCTGGAGGCCACTGTGAGCAGTTAGACCTGTGCTCTATGTGTGACGGGATGTTGATAGTATGGATTAAACAAGTGATTGGAAGACATTAAAAAATAGCAAGGGGTGAGATTTTTTTTTAAAATAATGCCTTGTTGTATTGAGAACAGAATAAAGAAAATAAAAGCAGAAAATCAAATAACAGCTGTGTAAAATAGCCCAGGCAAAAATCCATGGAGCTTGTACTGTGAGCTGTGAGTTGTGTGAGTCAACTTCAAGCTTATCAGAAACTATCTTCCAATCCAGAGAGATGACATTTTTTTGAGAAAGAGTTTCTCTGTGTGATCATGGCTGTCTTGTAACTCATTCTGTAGACCAGGTTGGCTTCAAACTCAGAGATCTGCCTGCCTCTGCCTCCTGAATGCTAGGATAAAGGCACACACTACCAGTGAAAGATGATTTCTTGTCACTGAAGCCTCAAAGATCTTAGGTGGGCTCCATGAAGAAAAATTCTGCATTGCAGTCTCTCCTGAGTCCACATATTCCTTTACCCTGGGATGTCTTCCTGTCTGTCTGATGTCCATCGATCTATTCATCCATAATCTACTGTCTTTATTACTTCTACATATCCCTCTTTCTATAAATCATCTATCTTCTCTCTATGCATCTATTTAAACATCTAGATATCTCTATCACCTACCTATCCAGCTGTCTTTCTAGCAATAATATATTATCAATGTATTTATAATCTCCCTATTATATTTAGTGCTTTGTAATGTCTCTATCTTCCTATCAATCATCTAGCTATCCATCCATATACCAATTTATCTATTAATATATTACATCTACTTACCATTTACCTATCATCTTTCTATCATCTATGTTTAACAACTAACAGAAACAACAGTCTGTTACCTAGACACCCAGGACCTCTGTAACACTTAGACATTTTAGCACATGAAATTCCTGAATCTTGCGAGAAGAGACTTTCAGAAGCAAATCACAGTGTCCTGAAGTTTAGATCAGGAAGAGGCTTAATAACACCTTTCTTTTCACTTACAATTTTATGATCTTGAAAGAGATTCAGAGAGAAGTCAAGTTACAAGCAGAACTGTCGGTATCCACGCCAGCACTACTAGTGCCCAGTCTCCCCAAATCCCCGGAACAGCACTCACCTATATGGTGCCTTTTCCATGTCCCCAGAGAAAGGGTAGTTTTTTTACTACTCACTTCATAAATATATATGAAACCAATTCTCGAAAAGCTGATGGTCCAAACAAAACACACAAGCCTGCTCTTGACTGCTAATATTGGAGTGAGGGACAGATTAAAAAAGGGCAAATAAGTAAAGATAATGTCAGGAAGCATAAAATAAATATATAAGAAAATGTGATGCAGAGTTGTCACTATGTGAAGCAGCTGCAAACATTTAGATGAATTGCAGACACCTAGTCACCTCCTTGGATTTTGCTAATTCCCACTGTAGATAGATTTGATTGTTTTCCCTGCCAGAATAGTGCTCAATATCTTCTTGCTGGAAATCTCTGGTACCTTGATGCCTAGCCTGATTCCATTCCACAGACCAACACTCAATGTGTAAATCCAGCTTGTATTGAGACATAGCTTGTCTCCAATTCTGAAAACTTCCCTGTTCAGAGTATAGCACACATGAGAACTGCATCCACATGTTTGACCCTCAAATGTTTTCATCATTGAGTTATTGTTTTATCTTTTGAACTAAAATAATCCTGAGGTCAGTGTGCTGAGTGTCACTGCAGCACACTTGGCTATGGACAGACCAGCTGGAAGAAAAAGGAGGCACTGTATTGATATCTCTTCATCGTTGAACAAAATCCTGCACACTCCTGCCCTCCATTGGTTTGATCCCTAGAGGAAGTATGAAGCATGCTAAGGTAGAGCAGGCTTGGATACAGGAAGAGGAAATACAGTTATTAGTGTTTCATATTTGAATGAGTTGGGCAATGTTGTCCCTGAGTCCTTCTACTCTTTGTTATCTAAATGTTTTGGGGAAGAGTTTATCAAAAAGCATAGAATGGACAACATGTAAATCTGAGTTTCAAAAATAGTCCTACTGCTAACACACTACACAATCTTAGAAAAGTCATGTCCCAGTGCTTCTCCTAAACAATAAGTACATAGATAGATAGATAGATAGATAGATAGAATTGATATATAAAAAATAAGTAATATTAATACATATAGATACATACATATTATTATTACATGTAGATAAATCTAGTTGATAGATATGATTGATACATAGACTTAAATGATATACATAATGATATATATATAGATAAGTAGATGACATAAATAATAGATGACTAATAGATATACAGGTGATAGCTGATTAATGATATATACATATAAATATATATATATATATAGAGAGAGGTATAATACAAATACAAGTTACAAAAAGATAGATACAGAGAGATGTAAATAGAGATAAATATCTCTATCAGATAGCTGATTAGAGATATATAGATTTTGTCTTAATTGCATTTCTGTTTCTATGACAAAATATCCTAACAAAAACAACCTAAGAAAGAGTTTATTTTGACTCATAGTCTGAGGGAAATAAAGGCCATCATTGTGAGAAAGACAAGATAGCAGGCAGGGAAGGCATGGTGGCAAGAGTAGAAAGTTGGGTAGTCACATTATTTCTACATTCTGAAAGCAGAGAACAATGGACGTATGTTTGCTAAGCTCCCTTTCTCCATTTATTTGTTTTATTTTATATTATGTGTGCATGAAAATGGGTATATCCACATGTGAGTAGAGGTGACTGAGGAAGCCAGAAGGGGATATCAGCTCCCCTAGAGCTGGAGTTACATGTAGTAGTGGACTGGCTGACATGGGTGCTAGGAACCAAACTTGGGTCTCTAAAAGAGCAATACATAATGTTAATCAGCAAGGCCTAGCCTCCTTTTTGCATTTATACAGTTCAAGATCCCATCCATAGAAACATTCTATATACAATGGGTTTATTATAAAATGTATGATGTCAAGGGGATAGATAAACCATTGAAACTTAGAATGCCAAGTGTATCGCCCAAGATCTCAAAACATATTTGGAGCTTGTATTAGTTACTTTCATATCAATTTGCCATAATGTTGCTGACAGTGATAGTGGTGATTCTGGCAATGATGATGGTTATATTGATGATAGTAAGAATGATGATAACAATGGTAATGATGATGAGGAGACTTATATAGATGATAATGGTGGCCGTGACATTGATAATGATATTGATGACTATGGTAACCGTGTTAATTTTTCATTTGTTGTTGCTTTGACAAAACATCATGGTCAAGGCCACTTACAGAAGAGTTTGTTTGGCTTATAGTTTCAATTATGTAAGAGTCTGTTCTGGCAAAGAAGCATAGTAACAAGTGGCAGGCAGGGTGGCTAGAGTGAGCATTCAGTCACAAGCACGAAGCAGAGAAAGAGAACTGCACACCAAGTGAGACTACAAACACTTAAGTCCCATACCAGTGACATACTTCTTCAAACAAGGTTTCGCTTCCCAAAGATTCCACAACCTCCCCAAACAGCTCCACCAACTGAGGAACAAGTGTTCAACACATGAGCCTGTAGGAGACGATGTTCATTCAAACCAAAAGTCATAAGGATGATTATGTATCAGCAACAGTAGATGATGATGATGATGATGATGATGAGAGGAGGATAATGAGGAGGAGAGTAATGGTGATGATTATTATAGTGGTAATGATAATGATGAAAATTATGACTAGAAGGAAGAGGACAGTGGTGATGTTGTTACTGATGATGATGAGACTAATGATGGTGGTGATATTACAGTGGTGATGGTAATGATGATAATGATTGTAAGAATTCTTGGCATTCCACATAGCTGAGCCAACTCGGCTCAGCTGGGATGCACCTTGGACAGAGGCATGCCCCTGGGTGTGGCTACATAAACCCTGTGGCACTGCTTACGGAAGCACCCACCTGGACCCATGATGCATATCCATACACGCCTCTTCTCTTAAAAGAGATTGTGTGTACATGCTCCGGTCCTTCTCTCTGTCCCCTGACTTCTGTCCTGCTGCTCTGCTTCTGCACCCACCTGGGAATCCTCTCTTAAATAAACTCCAGTGTGTGGCCTTGGCAGTGCATATTTTCTTTCACGCGTGAAACTAACAATGATGACTATGATAATAATTGTGATGGTGATGATTTTGCTAGTGATAACAATTGTGGTAATGATAACATGATGATGATAAACATAATGGTCATGATTGTGATGATGATGATGACCACCACATCCTCAGCTACGCCTCACTTGCTCATATCCTGACAGAATAAGAAACACAAGGTAGATAGAAGTGGGACCTGGCTGTAAGACCTCAAAGCCTTCCCCCAGTCACTACTTTCTCCAGTAAGGCTCCAGCATCAGGATTCCACAGTCTTTCAAAATAGTACCACCAGCTAGGAACCAAGTGTTCAAAACATAAACCAATGAGGGAATAATTTGCAACTAAATTGCAACACATATTTTCTTATCTTAACTGCATGTCTCCTGCTGTAGTGACTTTTTATCCTTGGTTTCTTTCTTTTAAGGTACGTGAATGTAATTAGAGGGGGTAAATATCTCCAACTCCAAATGTCAGTTATTGAGCAGATAGTGATATAGACAAAAAGAGGCAAAAGTTTGGCCCATGAAGAAGTGGAATGGCCTTCCCAGTATCCCAACTATACCATAGCCAGTTTCCCTTCCTCAACTCAGGTGGTGGTGCACCTAGGTTAAACCATATGTATCAAGAGTGAGTTGGCTTGTTGTCTCAAAGTAAAAATGACTCACATTCCCTTAAATGTTAAGTTGCAGAGTTGTTCTGCAACTCTGTGGTTAATTTCTTTACCACTGTATGCAATGCAAGTCTATGAATAAGCCATCACTTATTCATACTGACTTTTTCAAATGGTCTTTCGGGCTATCTCCAGGTTTTTCCTTTGTTAACATTTCTACTGTGAGCATTGTGTGACATCTCTGTCTGCTCTTTTTCTGAGGAAACCTTTTGTCTATTGTTAGCTTTTGACTCTCTTCTAGAACCTTCAGAGTCATCTTAATCAAGGTCTGTGGGAAAAATAAACCCTGCTGGCTTTACTCTGGTAATCTTCTAAACCTATAGAAAAAGATTGCAGAATGGAGTCTATGATATTCACAATTCTTGTCTATGAATATAGTCTCTCTCTGTCTCTCTCTCTGTCTCTCTGTCTCTGTCTCTCTCTCTCTCTCTCTCTCCTTTCTCCTCCCCCTCTTCTATTTCTATTTCTTTCTCTCTGTGTCTATATCTTTCTTTTCCCCTCCTATTTAGGTCTATTTTAATACCACTTTCAAAGGCTTTATATTTTTTTATCTGTCTTTTGGATTTATTTAGATTTAGATTTATTTATAAGTTTCTGGCATTCTCTAATACACTAATATAAATCATCTTGTTTCTTTTTTATATCTAAATGTTTGTCAAGCATGGTACATTTTTCAGACAAAGGCTGAATATCAGACAAAATAAGAATATCTACGCTCAGTAGAGTGGGGTTTTAACTTCAGGGTTAGGCGAGCATCCTGTGAATGAGACTCTCATGGGAGGCAGACTGCATCTTCTTTGTTTCTGATTCTGGTCTTAACACTAACAGCTGTGCAGCTCTGAGTCAGCTCCTTACCTTCTCTGAGCTTAATGTTTCCTGTGGTTTTTTTTGTTTTGTTTTGTTTTTTTAATCAAAATAAGCTGCCACCAGCAATCCTTTTTGTGCAGCCATTTCCTGAGAAGTGGAATCTCTTTTTCTTTCCCTGTGGTCTATGACTTCTTTGACAAATATAAATAGTGCAAGAAATTCTGGGTGGATTCCACATATATACAGTTTTTGTATAATCTTTTGAAGTGCTCACTCTGAAAGGAGCTAGTATCAATGTAAGAGAAGACCACAATGTGGTAAGGAAGACCAAGCTGGTCATATGTGATAGCTGGAAGGCAGGGGACCACACTGAGTTGACCCCCAGTTCCTTTAACCATTTCATTCAGGAGATCTAAGGCTCAAGATGTATCCCATGATATCCCAATAGAACTTCATGATGGACTGGTACAAACAGCCAGTCATTGCACAAATCAACATGAGACAGTATCACCTAAAGTCACTAGAAATCAGATGATGTGATGATTATAAAAAACAGTCAGCAGTGGATAAGAACAGTGGCTCTGGGGCTGTGCTCCGAAGCCAGAAACCTCTGGGATGTCTGCGAGATATAGATAGTGGTTTACAGAGCTGTACACTTTTCTTATTTCTGTTCAGCAAAGGAAGACTCATTTACATTCAATAATTGAAAATCTATAAAGAATACATGTTTAACAATGAAAAGGAAAAAATTAACAAAGAGAAGGAAGACTGGCTATCTACCTGATCAGATGATCTCAACTCATTCCATCAATACCTTATTGTGATGTCAGCTTATATCATCCAAAGGAAAGGCAAATAAGAACCAGACATCTTTTTGAAATTCAGACCCTGTCCAGAGGTGAACAGATTCCAACACCTGGACCACCTGTCTGGAGAGTCCCTCTCCGGGACCAAAGTCAATCCCTAGAGTATGATCTCAGCTCTCCCTAGCAGACAGGAGCTAGGGTTTGACTGTGAGGGGCTCCTCCAGCCACATCTAAAAGAGGGGACTTTGTATGGCCGGGCCCCGACTCCAGGGCAAACTTTGTCATCAGAGAAAGACTAAGGATTTGAAATTCAGACCCCTGTCTGGAGCAGAGTCAGAGATCGAGCAGACCCCTTGCTCAAAGGAGACAGGAGACACACAAGTCCTCTTGCCACACTTGACTAGGAGCTGACTAATCATGAACCACTGAAGCCACGAGCAGATGCCAGTGCAAAAATACATAAAGTAATATAAAGAAAAACAAGGCAACGCCAGAAGAAAGTGGTGGTTCTACAACTACAAGACCTGAACAGAGCAATGAAGAGGAAACAGAAGGAAACAAAACCAAAAACAACTTTATGAAGATTATTGAAGTCTTCAAAGAAGATACAAAATTTTCCCTTAAAGAAATAGAGGAAAATACAAACAAAAAATGGGAAGAGATGAACAAATCCTTGAAAGAAAACTAAGAAAAGGCAAACCAGGAGTGGAGGATAACTAAGCAATATTGGGACCTTGGGATCTTGGGACTGCCTGCCCATGGCGGGGATAGGGAGATGTGGAGAAGAGAGAATAACCTGATGTGTTGGGAGGGGGAAGGGATCTTGAATAAGGATATACAAGGAGAAAAAAAAAAGAAAAGAAAAGAAAAGGCAAGCCAAAAATGAAAGAAACATTCCAGGAACTAAAAACTGAAATAGAAGTAATAAAAAAGGCACAAAATGAGGTAAAGGTGGAAATAGAAAATTTCTGAAGAAAAGAGCTGGAAATATAGATACAAGCATAACCAACAGAATCCAAGAGATGGAAGAGAGAATCTCTGGAGTGGAAGACTTAGTAGTAGAAATAAATATATCAGTCAAAGAAAATATGAAAACCAAAAAAGCCATAACACAAAATGTTCAGAAAATATGGAATACCATGAAAAGACCTAACCTGAGAATAATAGGAATAGAAGAAGGAGAAGAATACCATCTCAATGGAACAGATAATGTATTCAATAAATTCATAAAAGAAAACTTTCCAAACTTAAAGAAGGAAATGCCTATAAAGATACAAGAAGCTTACAGAATACCAAATATGTATGACCTCCCAAAAAGTCCGCTTATCACATAATAATCAAGCCAGAAAACATACAGAACAAAGAAAGAATTTAAGAGCTGCAAAAGAAAAGGGCCAACTTACCTATAAAGGCAGACCCATCAGAATAACTCCTGACTATTCAATGAAAATGATGAAAGCAAGAAGGACTTGGTCAGAAGTTATAAAGACACTAAAAGAGCATGGCTACCAACCTAGACTACTATACCCAGCAAAATTATCAATCACCATAGATGGAGTAAACAAGATATTTCATGACAGAGTTAGACTGAAACAATACCTATCAATCTGGCCCTCCAGAAAGCATTAGAGGGAAAACTCCAACCTGAGGATCCCAGATACACCCATGAAACCACAAACATTCAAATATCCCACAGAAGAAAAGCCCAGAGAAAGGAAATACATACAAGCTACCAAGAAAAATAGCAGGAAATATCAATCGGTGGTCACTAATATCCCTTAATATCAAAGGACTCAACTCACCTATAAAAAGACACACACTAACAAGATGGATACAACAACAGAAACTATCCTTCTGCTGCATACAAGAAACACACTTCAACCACAATGACAGACACAGGCTCAGAGTAAAGGTTGGGAAAAGACTTTCCAATCAAATGGCCCTAAGAAACAAGTTGGGGTTGCCATCCTAATATCTAACAAAGTAGACTTCAAACTAAAATCAATTAGAATACATCAGGATGGACATTCCTTCTTCATCTCAGTAAAAATTGATCAAGATGACATTTCAATCCTGAATATTTATGCCCCTAATATAAGGGCACCTATCTAAGTAAAAGAAACACTGCTAAAGCTCGAATCCCACATCAATTCTCACACCCTAATAGTGGGAGACTTCAATACCCAACTTTCACCCCTGGATAGGTCAACCAGAAAAATACTCAACAGAGAACTAAAGAATCTAACAGAGATTATGATGCAAATGGGTTTAATAGATATTTACAAACTTCCACCCAAATGCAAAGGACTATACATATTTCTAAGCACCTCATGAAACTTTCTCTAAAATTGACTTCATAATTGGTTATAAAGCAAATATCAACAGACATAAAAATATATGGAAATAATCCCTTGTATCATATCAGACCACCAGGGCCTGAAGTTAGAATTCAACAACATCAAAAATCACAGAAAGCCTATCAATTCATGGAAACTAAACATCACTCAGCTGAACCACCTCTAAGTCAAGAAAGAAATCAAAGTCTTCCTAGAATTTAATGAATCCACAATATACCCAAACTTGTGGGACACAATGAAAGCAGTCTTAAGAGGAAAATTCATAGCACTAGATGCCTATATGGTAAGCCTAGAGAAATCCCACACTAGAAAACTAACAGCTCAGCTGAAAGCGTTAGAACAATTAGAAGCAAACTCACCCAGAAGGAGTAGAGGGCAGGAAATAATCAAACTTAGAGCTGAAATCAACACAATTGAAACAAAAAGAACACTACAAAGAATCAATGAATCAAAGAGTTGGTTCTTTGAGAAAGTCAACAAGATAGATAAATCCTTATCCAAACTAACCAAAAAGCAAAGAGAGAGAGTATCCAAATCAACAAAATGAGAAATGAAAATGGGGACATAACAACAGGCCCCCAGGAAATCCAGAGAATTATCAGGACATACTTTGAAAATCTACATTCCACAAAAAATGGAAAGAAGAAATGGCCAGCTTTTTGGACAGGTACCATTTACCAAAATTAAATAAAGACCAGATTTAATACCTAAACAGACCTATAACCCTTAAGGAAATTAAAGCTGTCATTAAAAGCCTTCCAAGTAAAAAAAAAAGCCCAGGTCCAGATAATTTCAGTGCAGAATTCTACCAGACATTCAAAGAAGAATTACTACCATTATGCCCCAAACTATTTCACACAGTAGAAACTGAAGGAATATTGCCAAATTACTTTTATGAGGCCACAATTACCCTAATACCCAAGCCACTCAAAGACACAACAAAGAAATTACAGACCAATTTCCCTCATGAATATTGATGCTAAAATTCTCAACAAAATTTTGGCAAATTGTATACAACAATATAGAAAGAATATCAGCCACATGACTAAGTAGGCTTCATCCCAGAAATGCAGGGAATTTCAACATACAAAAAAACCATAAATGTCATTCATCATATAAACAAACTGAAGGAAAAAAAAAAAAACATGATCTTATCCTTAGACACTGAAAAAGCCTTTGACAAAACCCAACAATCTTTATGATAAAAGCCCTGGAGAGATCAGGAATACAGGGAGTATACCTAAATATAATAAAGGTGATTTACAAGAAGCAGACAGCCAACATCAAACTTAACAGAGAAAAACTCAAAGCCATCCCACTAAAATCAAGAACTAGACAAAGATGTCCTCTCTCCCCGTATCTATTCAATATAGTTCTGGAATTTTTAACTAAAGCAATAAGAGAACAAAAGGAGATTAAGTGGATACAAATTTAAAAAGAAGAAGTGAAACTATCTCTATTTGCAGATGATATGATTGTACACATAAGTGATCCACAAAATTTTACCAGGGAACTTCTACAGCTGATAAACACCTTCAGCAATGTAGCAGTATACAAGACTAACTCAAAGAAATAAGTAGCTTTTCTATACACTAAAGATGAAAGGGCTGAAAAAAAAAATAAGAGCAACATCACCATTTATAATCACTGCAAATAGGATGGAATACCTTGGGGTTAGGGTTATAACCAAAGAAGTAAAAGATCTATTTGACAAAAATTTTAAATCACTTAAGAAAGAAATTGAAGAGGATATCAGAAAATGGAAATATCTCCCATGTTCCTGGATAGATAGGTTCAACATAGTAAAAATTGCTTTGGCAATTCTACCAAAGCAATCTACAGATTCAATGTACTTCCCATGAAAATCCCAACACAATACTTTACAGGCCTTGAAAGAACAATACTCCATTTGGAATAACAAGAAAGCAAGGATTGCCAAAACAATTTTGCTCAACAAAAGAACCTCAGAAGGCATCAATATCCCCAACTTCAAGCTATACTATAAAGCTACAGTAATAAAAACAGTCTGGTACTGGCATAGAAACTCACTTGTGGATCAATGGAATCGAACTGAGGATGCGGGCATTAACCCAAAAACCTATGAACACCTGATCTTCAAAAAAGAGGCCCAAAATATTCGATGGAAAAAAAGATAGTATCTTCAACAAATGGTGTTGGCATAACTAGGTGGCAATGTGTAGAAAAATGCAAATAGATTCAAGCCTATCACCACGCACAAAACTCAAATCCAAGTGGATCAATGACCTCAACATAAACCCAGCCACTCTGAACATGAGAGAAAAGAAAGTGAGAAATACACTTCTACAAATTGGCACAGGCGATCACTTCATAAATATAACACCAGTGGATAGACACTAGGAACAAAAATCAATAAGTGGAACCTCCTGAAACTGAGAAGCTTCTGTAAAGTCAAGGACACTGTCAATAAGACAAAATGACAGCCTACAGAATAGGAAAAGATTTTCACCAACCCTACAAGTGGTAGAGGACTGATCTCTAAAATATATAGGGAACTCAAGAAATTAAGAGTCCAAAACCTTGAACAACTCAATCAAAAAATGGGGTTCCAAACTAAAAAGAAAATTCTCAGCAGAAGAATTACAAATGGCTGAAAGGCACCTGAAAAAGTGCTCAGCATCTTTAGCCATCAGAGAAATGCAAATCAAAACAACTTTGAGATACCACCTGACACCTGTCAGAATGGCTAAGACAAAAGACACAGATGACAGCCTATGCTGGAGAAGTTGCAGAGTAGGGGGAACACTCCTCCATTGCTGGTGGGAGTGTAAGCTTGTTCAGCCAGTCTGGAATGCAGTATGGTGGTTTCTCAGAAAACTGGGAATCAATTTCCCCAAGGATCCAGCAATACCACTATTGGGCATATCCTCAAAGGATGTACATTTGTACTCTAAAGGCATTAGCTCAACTACGTTCATAGCAGCATTATTTGTAATAGCAAGAACCTGGAAACAACCTAGATGGCCCTCAACTGAAGAATGGATTAAAGAACTGTGGTACATCTACACAATGGAATACTACTCAGCAGTAAGAAAAAATGATACCCTAAAATTTGCAGGCAAATGGATGAATTTGGAGAATATCCTCCTGATCGAGGTGTCTCAAACCCAGAAAGGTAAGCAGGGGTTGTGCTCACTCTAAACAAAAAAGCAAAAATCAAAACATGTCCAAGCTGCAAACCATAACCACTGAACACCTTGGGATCTGAAACACTTTGGACTGGCACCTTGGATCCCACTCCCTCCAGAGGAATAACTGTTCCAGTCTTGATGCTGAGGTGAGGAAACTGCCAGAAGGGGATGCCGAACTAAGCCATATTGGGATCTTGGGTCGTCCTGTCCTTGCTGGGGCGGACATAAAGTAATGTGGAGAAGAAACAGTGACTGAAAGGGGTGGGAGGAAGAAGGGAGCTTGAACAAGGATATACATGGATAAAAATTATGACTTTATTCATAATAAAAAATAAATTATTAATAAAAAAAAGAACCTGACATGGTGGCTTATGTATAGAGTCTTAGTACTTAGAAGACTGAGAAAAGAAGATCACCGTGAGTATGAGATCAGCCTGGGCTATATGTAAATTCTGAGCCAACCTGGGCTAATATACAGAGTGAGTCCTTGTCTTGACTGAGGAAAGTAAGATGGAGATGAAAAGAGGTATGCATGAGAAATGTCTACCACTGTCTCAAGCATTTGAATACTTGGTCCCAGTTGGTGGTTCTATTTGAAGAGGTGTGCAGCCTTGCCAGAGGAAGTGCCATCCCTGGAGGTAGGCTTTGAGATGAGGAGCCTCATGCCACTTCAGTTTTCTCTTTTTGTTTTATGATTGTGGCTCCAGTTGTAAGCTCTCAGCTTCCTGCCCCTGCCTCCGTGCAGCCAACTGCTACAGTGCCTTCCCACAGCCATGATGAAGCATTATCCCCGTGGAACCATAAGCCCCAGTAAACTCCTCCTTCTATCATTTTCCTTGGTCCCGCTTTGTCACAGCAACAACAACAACAAAAAATAGCTGATAAAGGAAGCAGGGGGGATAATTGACATGGTGTTGAGTAAGGTGTGTTTAGTATTGGGAATGACTGACAAGGAGGGGGAGGGGACAGTCTCTGCTACTCTAACAGGGTTCACAGGCCTCAGAGGATTCAGGTTGTGAGGAGGTAAGCTCCTATCCAGCAACCCGTCCTCCCTCCTGCTCATTACCCTTCTCCATTGAACATGATTTTAGTCTAGGCCAGATTTCTTGCATATAATTCAAAATTACTTTCAAGTTTGTGCCAGTACTATTGTTTATTCAACATGCTCATTTACATTGACCTACCTCATTATGTAAATGACTTTTAAGGTTGTTTTTCTTCCTATACACTCCCAAACTATTTAAATGATATATAAACACTAAGGATTATTCCATTTGTTAGAATACTCCACTAGATGACTCTCTGTGTGTGAGCACATGGGTTCACTTAGGTGTAAGGGTCCACGTGTGTGGAGGACAGATTCACCCTCAGGCCTCAGATTCCATCCACCTTGTTTGTTTTTCTTCCTGGCCTGGAGTCTACCAAGTAAACGAGGGTGGCTGGCTGCAAGACCTAGAGATTTGCTTCTTTCTTTCTCCCTGGTGCTAAGATTAAAAGCATGAACTAGCATACCTATCTGTTTATCATGGTTCCTGGGGGCCACACTCAGGTCTTCACCCATTGAATTGACTCCCCAGCCATGACTCTTTAACTCTCGTAATCTATGATTCAATATTCTTCAAGATACACTAATTTGTTCAAAATCACATTCATTCTAGAGGGCTATGTTTTTTCTCCCTTTACTCTTGAGATCTTTTCTTCAACTTGAAAGATTTTTCTTGTTCTCTATATTGATAAATCCTTATGGTTTAAATATACAAACCCCCTTATAATTAAAAAAAAATTGAACACTCTGTGCCAGCCATGAATAAAACACTAAAACAGAATAATTTGAAACCCAGGATATTAAGAGCAACCCTGAGAAATTATTTTTTTTTAAGAAAAGATTAATTTTATTCTGACTTGTATGTATGTGTGCCTATCTGTGCACATGTGCATGTGGTGCTGATAGAGACCAAAAAAGAACATCAAATTCCCTGGAGCTTGAAATTACAAGCAGTTGTGACCTGCCTGGCATGGGCACTGGGAACCAAACTCAGGTCTTCAACCACTGAGTCATCTCCGCAGCCTCAGGAGTTCCTCCTTTATAGCCTAGATGCTCAGGTTCTTTCACCTGTCACTTACAGATTTATGGAAGATGCTGTTTCATTACTTAATGAGACATCTGAATGAGATGCCAGCAAAGAGCCCAATTGTGAAAAAGAACATTGACTCCATCCTTCCACATGCTAGGCACATAGCACCTAATTAAAAAAAAAAAAGGAAAGACTGTCCTGATTTGCCTTCCCAGAGCAAAATTAATTATGAGAATTTCAACTCTAGGTCTCTGAGTATCCCTGCCTTTCCCCTCGAGAGTTAGTTTGAAATGAGTTTGCACTTTCTGTGTGGGTAATGCAGGCAAAAACTGATGGCCTGAAGAGGAGCTAGAGCACTGCAGTATGAGTCTCCATTCCCCCTCCAGCTGTGGGGCTCCTTTAGCGCCTCCCTGGTCCAGTCCCTCCTGCTCACAGAGGCCTCCCTACTATCAGCCTTGATCAGTGGTCCTCAACCTTCCTGGTGCTGTGACCCTTTAACACAGTTCCTCATGTTATGGTGACCCCCAGCCATACAATTATTTTATTGCTAGCACATAACTGCAACTTTGCTATTGTTATAAATCATAATATAAATTTCTGTGTTTTCTGATGACTTTATGTAGCCCCCTGTGAAAGGATAATTTGATCCTCAAAGGGTTTATAACCACTGACCTTGACCGACCACACATCTAAGCTAATATTTGATATTTTTTCTTTCTTCCTTTCATGTGTCAGGGTGTGTGTGTGTGTGTGTGTGTGTGTGTGTGTGTGTATCATGTACACATACATGTGTGTAGGTGGTACACATGCAGAGTTCAGAGTGTCCTCTATCACTGTCTACCTTATCCTCTCACATTGAGGGTCTCTCATGAGTTTGGAAGCCTTAGCCACCTTCCTGCCTCTACCTCCAACAACAAGGTTATAGGAGCATGTGCAGCTCAGCTTTTTGCATAAATTGCGGGTGTGAACTCAGACCCTCATGCTTGCACAGCAAGAACTCTTTTCCACAGTCAACTCCCCAGCCCCAGCTTCATTATGCTTATGTGTCTGTCCACAGAGGCTCATAAACATCATAAATGCAGCATCCTCTCAGCCAAGTAGGCCTATACTGCTGCCTGGAGGACAGGGCTATCCCTCTCTGCCCCTCTGTCTGAGACACTGTCTTCCTACTCCAGCTAATATGATATGTGTGTTTTTATTCATTCATTCAGGAGACATTTTTAGTCCCTATTTTATGTGATATGCTGCATGAGATTGTGTGGGATGCAAAAGTGAATGAAACATTCCAGCTTCAACATGCTAAATGTACAGCAACAGTTATACTAGACATTAAGCTGAAACATCACCATCATGTACCTATAGTCACTGTCACAGCAGGAGGGGGTAGACAGGAACCAATCACATTCTTGGTATTACCATCCCAGCATCCACAGCCTTCCGTAGGTGTAAATATAATAAAGTTAATGTGCATGGAGGATTGTAAAATTTTAGTGAAGAAAGAAGTCACTTTGTCCAGAGATAAGAGGAGTAGATCTGAAGAAATCTTTAAGAAAGAGACAGGAAATAGAGCTTGTAAAAAACAGCATTTTGTCCATTAAGACTGAGCCAGAGAAAAAGATCTGCAGGCCTTTCCAGGGCTATCTGCATTATTATAGTGAGCAAATATATGGTGGAGAGAGAGAGAGAGAGAGAGAGAGAGAGAGAGAGAGAGAGAGAGAGAGAGAGAGAGAATGGTTCACGTCCTGTAAAGAGAAGCAGATCTGAAGAAGTGAAGGTGATGAGAAGCAGGCTGAAATGGGTAGTCTACTTGCCACTGCTTGGGCTCCTGCCAAGGGACATATCTAGGCCTGTGGCCCCACTGCAGCCTGAGTCTGTATTGATGTCCTGGCCCCTGTAAACACCAAAGGCAAAGAGAATAAGGCTGCAGAGAGTTGGCCCTGCCCCCCATTGGCTGCAACACTAGGGTGAATTGGCCTGCAGGCTCTCACCAGCTACAGCATGATAGAAAGTGGGTTCTGAACCTCTCCTGGGCAGCATGACAGAGCTGACCCAGTTGGGGTTGGAAGATGAGGAAACAAGGAGGATCTGGGTGTATGAGAGTGGGAGAACTGCCCTTTCATCTGCCATGTGGTAGTGTAGGATAAGGGAAATCACCCTTGTCTCTTGCTACAAAAGGCAGGAAAGCTAACCCAGCCCCCTCACCAACTACAGCAGGTTACATACCTCTCCTGGGCAGCACAGTAGAGCTAACCCTACTGGCAGAAAGAAGCATGGCTGAGCCAGCCCCGAGCATAGGGATGTGTATGTCAGGGCTGGCCCTCCTCATCTGTCATGCCGTGGTGTGGGCAGGGGAGAAATGATTCCCACTCCTTTAGTAGGTGGGAGAGCTGACCCCTAGGTCAGAAGAGCAAGAGCTGGTGCTGTCCCTCATCACCTGCAACATTTGGGAGAGCAGGCCCTGCACCTCACTTGGGAGCATAGTACAGCTGACCCTGTTGACTGGGATACAGGTGAGCCAGCCCTGAGAATGTGAGCATGAGAGATCTGGCTCCACTCTTCATCTGCTATAAGGTGGCATGGGTGAGGGAGAGAAGCCCTCCCCCCACTTGTCACCTGTTGCAGGCAAGAGAGCTGGCCCTGAGGCTAGAAGGCAAGAAAGCTGGACATGACTTTCACCAGCTGCAGTACTCAGAGAGGGGCCCTCTACACCTTGCCTGTACAACACAGTAGAGCTGGCCTTCATAGTATAGTTGTGAGTGAGGTAGCCCAAAATAACATAAGAGCAGAATAAACAACTGTCCTTGCTGCTTGCTGCATAGGGTAAGCTAGCAGGTGCTGGAGAGCTCACCCCCTGGTGGTGAGGATAAGGTAGAGCTGCCAGGATGACCAACTCTGCAATCAGCCAGGCTATAAGTTGACCTCATCATTCATCCCATCTATGATCTGCTGGAGCACATACGCAGGGGCTGGTCCTGAAGACTCAAAGCTGCAGTATCTAAATGACACAGGACAACAATAGGATTTTCAAGGAGTCCCAGTGAGGACCTAGTATCGATGGTATAGCAGAAACCAGAGGCATCAAACCAGACCAGTGACTCATTGCAGTAAACACTTTGATGTAAAGATGTATGGACTAAAGGGTTTATTGGTAACTCACTGTGACACATTCTAGTCTGAGAATATTTTTTCCTTTCCTTTTAAATCTTATATTTTTTTGGGGAGGTTTAGGGGCAGAGGGCAGATTCAGGATGAGAAGACAGGGAGATGAATGGGATTGAGATGCATGATATGAAATCCACAAAGAATTAATGAAAAGTTAAATTAGAATAAAAACAACATTTTGTTTATTTTGAAACTACTGGACACAAGAAGTGTTACTTAACATGTAAGTTACTTATAACAAGGTAGATATGATGAAGAAGAAAAAGCTTCACAGGTGTTCCCTAAGTATAGAAATCAATAAAGACAGGAAAGGCATTGACACTATTCAGGCCTGTGATATGGAAGAAAGGAAAAAGCCAAATCTGCAAACAGAGTGTGTGTTAAAGTGACAGCTGTATTTGCATATGCACATGTATGTGTGTACATGTGGGTCAGTATTCATGTATGTGTGTTTGCATGTGCATCTATACACATGTTCATGTATGTGCTGGTCCACATGCAACTGCAGGTGTGTATGATGAGGCATGTGGAGACCAGAATCCAACCTCTGTGGAGAAGAAAAAGGAAGAAACAGGAAGGCTACTGGGGATTGCTGACTATTGAGCTAACTCCAGGTTCACTAAAAGATGCTTGAAACCATGTTCTGGCTTCCATGGCTGGGCACACACACACACACACACACACACACACACACACACACACACACACACCACATCACTAAGTTAAAATAAATAGTGCTGCTATATACCAATAAATTTGATAGAAGAGATACATCTATAAATGAATAAATAGCATGAGAAACAATCTGCAATTTAACCACTGAGAGAAACAAATAAAAACAGTGACAGCATATCAACATGGAGGACAAGTGTCATAGGACAACTACTGGTGACCTGCAAAGGCATTCAGTCATACAAATTCAGCATGGAACAGAAATTACCCAAAAAACAACTAGAGTTAACTTTACCTGTTGAAAGGATACAGATAGGCCATATCCTACATCCTACTTTCCTTTCTGTTCCTGTGATTAAAAAAAAAATAACAAAACAAAACAAAACAAAACTCTAACCAAAAGCAACTTTGGAAGAAAAAGAAGTGTCAAGGTTATTCTGCCAAGTCATGGTCCATCATGAGGGAAGCCAAGGCAGGAGATCAGGAACCCAGGACCAAGGAGGAACCTACATATCTAGCTTTCTTATGATGCTAAGAACTATTTGCCTGCCCCCACAGACATGTCCAAAAGCCAATCTGACCTGAGCAGTTCCCTGCTTATCTTTCTGGGTTTTGATACCTTGCTGAGGAGGATATTCTCCAAATCCATCCATTTGCCTGCGAATTTTAGGATATCATTGTTTTCTTACTGCTGAGTAGCATTCCATTGTGTAGATGTACCACAGTTTGTTAATCCATTCTTCAGTTGAGGGACATCTAGGTTGTTTCCAGGTTCTCGCTATTACAAATAATGCTGCTATGAACATAGTTGAGCTAATACCTTTGGAGTGTAAATGTGCATCTTTAGGGTATACACCCAGAAGTGGTATTGCTAGGTCCTTGGGGAGATTGATTCTCAATTTTCTGAGAAACCACCAAATGCATCCTTTGAGTACATGCCCAATAGTGGTATTGCTGGATCCTTGGGGAAATTGATTCCCAGTTTTCTAAGAAACCACCATACTGCATTCCAGACTGGCTGAACAAGCTTACACTCCCACCAACAATGGAGAAGTGTTCCCCCTACTCTGCAACTTCTCCAGCATAGGCTGTCATCTGTGCCTTTTATCTTAGCCAATCTAACAGGTGTTAGGTGGTATCTCAAAGTTGTTTTGATTTGCATTTCTCTGATGGCTAGAGATGATGAGCCCTTTTTCAGGTGCCTTTCAGCCATTTGTAGTTCCTCTGCTGAGAATTCCCTTTTTAGATCTGAACCCCATTTTTTGATTGGGTTATTCAAGGTTTTGGCTCTAGATTCTTGAGCTCTTTATATATCTTAGAGATCAGTCCTCTATCACTTGTGGGGTTGGTGAAAATCTTTTCCCATTCTGTAGGCTGTCGTTTTGTCCTATTGACAGTGTCCTTGGCTTTGCAGAAGCTTCCTAGCTTCAGGAGATCCCACTTATTGATTGTTGGTCTTAGTGTCTGTGCCACTGGTGTTATATTTAGGAAGTGGTCGCCTGTGCCAATTTGTAGAAGTGTATTTCCCACTTTCTTTTCTA